>PVIU01009209.1:57749-77914 GCA_004026605.1 Ondatra zibethicus
CTTTTTGTTTTTCCATATAAACTTAGTTATTGTTCTCTCAAGTTCTGTGAAGAACTTTGTTGGGATTTTGATGGGGATTGCATTGAATCTGTAGATTGCCTTTGGTAGAATTGCCATTTTTACTATATTGATCCTACCAATCCAGGAGCATGGGAGATCCTTCCATTTTCTGGTATCCTCTTCAGTTTCTTTCTTCAAGCTCTTAAAGTTCTTGTCAAATAGATCTTTTACTTCCTTGGTTAGTGCTACCCCAAGATACTTTATGCTATTTGTGGCTATCGTGAAAGGTGATGTTTCTCTGATTTCCCTCTCTGTTTCTTTATCCTTTGTGTATAGGAGGGCTACTGATTTTTTTGAGTTGATTTTGTATCCTGCCACATCACTGAAGGTATTTATCAGCTGTAGAAGTTCTTTGGTAGGGTTTTTGGGGTCACTTATGTACACTATCATATCATCTGCAAATAACGAAAGTTTGACTTCTTCCTTTCCAATTTGAATCCCCATGATCTCCTTATTCTGTCTTATAGCTATTGCTAGGACTTCAAGCACTATATTAAAGAGATATGGCGACAGTGGACAGCCTTGTCTTGTTCCTGACCTTAGTGGAATCGCTTTGAGCTTCTCTCTGTTTAATTTGATGTTAGCTGTTGGCTTGCTATATATTGCTTTTATTATACTTAGATATGATCCTTGTATCCCTAATCTCTCCAAGACCTTTATCATAAAGGGGTGTTGAATTTTGTCAAATGCTTTTTCAGCATCTAATGAAATGATCATATGGTTTTTTCTTTCAATTTATTTATATGATGGATTACATTGATAGATTTTCGTATGTTGAACCAGCCCTGCATCTCTGGGATGAAGCCTACTTGATCATAATGGATGATTTTTTAAATGTGTTCTTGGATTCGGTTTGCCAGTATTTTATTGAGAATTTTTGCATCAATGTTCATAAGTGAGATTGGTCTATAGTTCTCTTTCTTGGTTGAGTCTTTGTGTGGTTTTGGTATCAGGGTAATTGTAGCTTCATAAAATGAGTTTGGCGTTGACCCTTCTGTTTCTATTATGTGAAACACCTTAAGGAGTATAGGTATTAGCTCTTCTTGGAAGTTCTGGTCGAATTCTGCATTAAAATCATCTGGTCCAGGGCTTTTTTTTTTTGGTAGGGAGGTTTTTGATGACAGCTTCTATTTCCTCACAACTTATAGGTCTATTTAAATTGTTCACCTGGTCTTGGTTTAATTTCGGTATGTGGTATTTATCTAAAAAACTGTCCATTTCTTGTACATTTACCAATTTTGTGGCATACAGGCTTTCCTAGTAAGACCTAATGATCCTTTGAAATTCCTCAGTGTCTGTTGTTATGTCCCCCTTTTCATTTCTGATCTTGTTAATTTGAGTGTTCTCTCTCTGCCCTTTGATTAGTTTGGATAACGGTTTGTTGATCTTGTTGATTTTCTCAAGAAACCAGCTCTTCGTTTCATTGATTCTTTGGATTGTTTTCTGTGTCTCTATTTTGTTGATTTCAACCCTCAGTTTGGTTATTTCCAGTCTTCTACTCCTCCTGGGTGAGTCTACTTCTTTTTTTTTTTCCAGAGCTTTTAGGTGTGCTGTTAAGTCACTAATGTGTGCTTTCTCCGTTTTCTTTATGTGGGCACTAAGTGCTATGAACTTTCCTCTTAGCACTGCTTTCATATTGTCCCATAGGTTAGTGTATGTTGTTTCTTTATTTTCATTGAATTTAAGGAAGACTTTAATTTCTTTCTTTATTTCTTCCTTGACCCAGGAGTGGTTCAGTAGTTGACTGTTCAGTTTCCATGAATTTGTATGTTTTTTTGGGGTGGAATTGTTGTTACATTCTAACTTTACTCCATGGTGATCCGATAAGACACAGGTGGTTACTCCAACTTTTTTGTATCTGTGGATGTTTGCTTTGTTACCAAGTATGTAATCAATTTTCGAGAACGTTCCATGAGATGCTGAGAAGAAGGTATATTCTTTCCTGTTTGGGTGGAGTGTTCTATAGATGTCTATTAAATCCATTTGATTCATTACATCTGTTAGTTCTCGTATTTCTTTGTTAAGTTTCTGTCTGGTTGACCTGTGCATTGGTGAGAGAGGAGTGTTGAAATCTCCTACTATTAGTGTGTGGGGTTTGATGTGTGCTTTGAGTTCTAGTAATTTTTTTTTTTACATATGTGGGTGCTTTTATATTAGGGGCATAGATATTCAGGATTGAGACTTCATCTTGATGAATCTTTCCTGTTATGAGTATGAAGTGTCCATCTCCATCTCTTCTGATTGGTTTTAGCTTGAAGTTGATTTTGTTAGATATTAGTATAGCCACACCTGCTTGTTTTTTAGGGCCGTTTGATTGAAAAACCTTTTCCCAACCCTTTACTCTGAGATAATGTCTGTCTTTGTGGTTGAGGTGTGTTTCTTGTAAACAGCAGAATTTTCGTATCCATTTTCGTATCCATTCTCTTAACCTGCGTCTTTTTATAGGTGAGTTGTGTCCGTTGATATTAAGCATTATTAATGACCAGTGGTTGTTCATACTGGTTAATTTCTTTTTGGTATTAGGGTTTGTATTTTTCCTTTCTTTGAGTTGAGCTGGTGTAGGGTTGTTAGATGTCTGTGTTATTATGGGTGTTGTTTGCTTCCTTTAGTTGTGGTTTACCTTCTAGTACTTTCTGTAAGGCTGGGTTTGTGGCTATATATTGCTTAAATTTGTTTTTATCCTGGAATATCTTGTTTTCCCCATCGATGGTGAAAGAAAGCTTTGCTGGGTGTAGTAGTCTGGGCTTGCATCCATGGTCTCTTAGTTTCTGCAGCACATCTATCCAAGACCTTCTGGCTTTCATGGTTTCCATAGAGAAATCAGGTGTAATTCTGATAGGTTTACCCTTATATGTTACTTGACCTTTTTCCTTTGTGGCTCTTAATATTCTTTCTTTATTCTGTATGTTTTGTGTTTTGATTATTATATGGCGAGGGGATGATTTTTTATATCCAGCCTATTTGGTGTTCTGTATGCTTCTTGAACCTTCATAGGAATATCCTTCTTTAGGTTTGGAAAGTTTTCTTCAATAATTTTGTTGAATATATTTTCTGGGCCTTTGGAGTGGAATTCTTCTTCTTCTATCCCAATTCTTCTTAGGTTTGGTCTTTTCATGGTGTCCCAGATTTCCTGGATGTTTTGTGTTGCGAATTTGTTGGATTTGTTGTTTTCTTCTATCACTGAGTTTATTTTCTCTATCGTGTCTTCTGCATCTGAGATTCTTTCTTCTATCTCTTGTATTCTGTTGGTTATACTTGTCTGTGTGGTTCCCGTTCGTTTGTCCAGATTTTCCATATCCCGCCATCTCTCAGTTTGTGTTTTCTTCATTGCCTCCATTTCAGTTTTCAAGTTTTGAACTGTTTCTGTTACCTGTTTGATTGCTTTTTCTTGGTTTTCTAGGGTATCTTTGAGGAATTTATTAATTTCTTCTAACTTTTTGTTAGTTTTCTCATCCCTTTCTATAAAGGAGTTTTTCACCTCTTCTTTAAAGGACTCTATAACTTTCATAATGTTACGTTTAAAGTCAATTTCTTCTACTTCTTCTGGGATAGGTTGCTCGGGTTTTCCTGTTCCATACTCGCTGGATTCTGGTGTTATCATGTTGCTTTTCAGGTTGTTGGATGAATTCTTTGATTGGTGTCTGCCCATTCTTCCTTCAAATGTGTTAGGGAGAGTCTGGGTGGCTTGGTCCCTCAGTCTGGGTATATCCACCGGCACTGGATCAGGGCCCCTTGTGGTGTCCGGATGTATCGGGATGCTGATGAATCTGCCAACACTGGGTAGGATTCCTTGCAGGGTCCAGATGAATCTGCCAACGCTGGGTAGGACTCCTTGCTCGCCCAGGGATTCCCAGTCCCAAGGGCGGGCTTAGTGAAAGTTGCCTGCTCTGCTCCACTCCACTCTGTGGGACAAGGGGGCCCTCTAGCACTGGGCTCACCCTTCCTCCAAGGCCTCAGCCCATAAATAAGCTGAGTTCGGGTGCAGCTAGGACCACACAGAAGAAAAGGGGCGCCAGGGGGCGAGCAGGGTTGGGATAAGCAGAAAAGCCAGTAGAGGGGGGCCCTACGTGGCCAGAAAGCCTCGGGGATGGGCTGGGACCCATTTACCGGGGTCTGGATTGGTGGAAGATTTTTGTATGGGATGGAGATGCTATCTGATGACATTCTTAGCTTTTGGATTGGGGGAAGCCAATGGTCTCATAAATTAATAGATTCTAAAAAGGTTTCTATATATTAATTGCAAGATGTTAGTTCCAACACAGAGAAAGGCAAAAAAAGAAAAGCTGTTCTGGAGGGCAGAAACTAGCCATAGCTAAGGTAACTAGACCCTGGACCTGCAACCTCCCAACTTCTCCACAGTACTAAAATTCTAATAAGACACAGCTTCTCTTCAGGAGTTTTCTTTCACAACAGGAAAAGACATGTGTGCAGAGAAAGGCTTATACAGCACAAGCCTGCCAAGTCAGAGAACTACCTATGCTATACCCACCAGCAACCAACCCTTCCTAGACTGCATAAAAGAGAGCCCCCAACAACACTAGGTATCCTACTGCTACCCTATACTTTATGCTGTATGCTACCTCTTTATATAAAACTTATTGCTGCTTCACCATTTGTATGAGAAGTACCTGGTCCAGACAAGACCACCATAGCAAAAATGACAGCCTGAATTTTTGTCTGAGGCAACTCCTACATGTCCTGTTGGCTGGTTGCAGGGGCCATTTCCCTACAAAGAGGAGTGTTGTTAATACCAGCTCTGTGTTTCCCCAGTCTCTCTTGCTAAGACACAGCTACAAGATCCACATTTTACAGATTTAGAAGTCTCCATCCATAGTGGATCAGTCTTTGGTGGCATAACATTTCTGAAGCACATGGTGGGACAATCTCATTCTTCTGTGGAAAACAAGAAGAGAAAGGAGCTGGGCCCCACCGTTCCACTCTAGAGTTATGGGCCCCAGAGATCAGATGACCTGCCACCATTCGGCACCATCTCTTAAAAGTCTTAGCACTTCCAAACAGCACCAAGATTTTAACACATAGGACATAGGATGACATTCCAGACCCCAACCCTAACACCACATCACATCCTTTGCTGTTTTTTTGTCCCTCAGCATGTGACAAAAATACCAGAGAGAGACAATTAAGGGGATGATTTAGGCTCATGGCTCTGAGGTTTTTGTTGACGAAGGTTTCTGTCCTATCCAGTCCCGCAGCCATTCAGTCCCAAAGAAACATACAGAGGTCTACATTAATCATAAACTGATTGGCCTAATTAGCTCAGGTTTCTTATTAACTCTTACAACTTATATTAGCCCATAATTCTTGTCTGTGTTAGCCACGTGGCTTGGTACCTTTTTCAGCGAGGCATTCTCATCTTAATTCCTCTGAGTCTGGGTGACTGCTACAGACTAAATCTTTCCTCTTCCCAGAGTCTTCCTGTTCTCATTGCTCTGCCTCTACTTCCTGCCTGGTTACCCTGCCTATACTTCCTGCCTGGCTACTAGCCAATCAACATTTTTTAAACAAGTACAAGAAACAAATCTTGGGGCTGGAGAGATGGCTCAGTGGTTAAGAGCACTGCCTGCTCTTCCAAAGGTCCTGAGTTCAATTCCCAGCACCCACATGGTGGCTCACTGCCATCTGTAATGAAGTCTGGTGCCCTCTTCTGGTGTGCAGGCATACATGCAGACAGAATACTTAGAATACTGTATACATAATAAATAAATAAAATCTTAAAAAAAAAAGAAACAAATCTTTACAGGGTAAAACTACTGTCCCACAGCAGGTTTTAGTTCAGGTTCTTCTGGTGCCATTTCTTTGGGCCTGAGGCAAAGTTAAACATCATAATGGCCAGGATGAAGAGACAAAAGGAATCAGGGCAAGGCATACCCTTCAAGGCATACCTCAGTGATGACTTCCTCCAGCTATGTCCCACCTCCCGATGATGACTCCAGCAATGGATTAGTCCACTAATAAGGTCAGCATCCTCATGATCCACTCACCTCTCGAAACCCCACCTCTGAATACCGAGAAACAAGCCTTCCAAACACATGCCTTTGGGGCAGGGACATTTATTCTTCAGCCACGGGATTAGCCAGTGAATTACAGAGAGAGTGCCTGGTCGCTTCTGTCGGAAGCACTAGTGGCTGCTGCTAATGCCCCGTGTCTCTCTCTCAGCTATTGAGATGATCTGGACACATAGTAATGAGGACTACACTGAGCTGTCATCTGAAGGGTGGCTGCCCTCAAAAGTCACTCAAAGCCACCAGAGCATTTGTACATGTGGGAAACCAACCTTCTTGCTTTAAGTCACCGAGCCTTAGGAGATGTTGTGAGGAAAGCCGGCATAGGCATATCATCTCTCTGCTGCAATGAACAAGACTCTCTGACATGCTTGACCAACCAAACAGAACCTAAATATATTTATGTATAAGACGAGAAAAACCATTTTGCTCCAGACAGGGAGATAAAGAAAAGAAAGCAAAATGGAAATGAGTGAGACTACGGTTGTCTGTATGCTAATATAATCCCTCATTACCATCTTGTCAGTCCCCAGAAGCGTAGACCTGAAACATTTATGAATACCTAGTAAGAAGATAATTGTTCTATCATTTATTAATACGCTTGTGTTTATTGTTCATTTGTTTGCTTAAAGGTTTTGTTTTTAAATTGGGTAGAAGCCAGTGAAAGGGTGGAGTTTCAAGGCGCGCTCTGACATGGGTGGGAGGAAGGGGGTGAGGGAGGAGGTGAAGGAGGGAGTGAGCGCATGCTGCTAGTCACAGGAACTGGAGGCAGAGGAAGTTGTGGAGTCAAAAAATGCTTGAGAACATTGCTGACCACCACTAGACCCATTTGTGAAGTAGTTACTGACACTTGTGAAGTAGTTACTAGTGCCAACCAATGGCCTTGGCCATCTCTTTCCCTTTAATCCTCACGTCACTACCTTCAGTGTAGGCTCCTTTGTTATTGTATTTTAACAGATAAGGAGACAGAGGCATCCGGAGGTAAATGGCTCCTTTTCTGTCATTTAATTCTTAGAACAAATGTTTTATTTTTGTCTCTGGACTCTCCAACTATTTTTGTCTTTATCTGCACTGGTTAGTTTTCTATTTTATCAAGTTTTTATCAACAAACTACAGTCACTTAGGGAGAGGGAACACAGTTGAGAAATTGCCTCTGTCAGACTGGCCTGAGGTATGTCTGTGGAGGCATCTTTTTGATTAATGACTGATGTAGGAGGGCTCATCCCACTGTGGGTGATGTCAGCCCTGGACAGGTGGCCCAGATAGACATTTCTGTCTATCAGCTGATTAACTCAGTAACAGAAAACCTCCTAACACACAGGGCTTACCAACCAGACACTTGTGAAGACTCTGAGGTTTGAAGCAAGAGCATGTCAACACGGGCCCAGAGTATGTCTCACGATAGCGAGGGGCAACGCTTTCCCTCTGGTCACACAAGAGTGGCTTCATTTAATAAATTGGACACAGTAAAGGCACAATCATATCAGGTTTATCTTTTCAGAAGAGTTTCAACTCCATTGAGCTGAAAATTCTTAGCAAGCATTAAATACTTACATATGTAAAACACAAAGTTCAATATATCCCCTGGGAAATGAATCAACACAACGTTGGCTCTTGTGAAAACCAGATCACCAATTTTGTAGACAAAAATTTGAGTACATGGAATCAGGTCTGACCCATGGTTGGGGCTTGTTAAATATTTGTTGGATGAGTCAGGAGACAATGTTCTCCAGTCAGCTCCAGTCGCATGTTTATACAGCAGAAAATTGAATTCTGCGGTTGGTGGATCTCCGTCTCTCATACCTCTTGGTAGTCACAGTCTGTGAATGACTGTCCACCATGAATCCTGGGTCTGTTCTTATATGAGTGGCTTTGGCCAGGGGACCAGCAACAAGTGCAATGCAATTAGCAGCTCTACACACATTTAGACTCTTTGAGGAGGAAAGATCCTAGAGAGACGCTTAGTTGATCCATATATCACCTGAGATGAATGTAGGTACCAGAGTGAACCTGGGATAAATCAGTGATGTGAGCCAGATAGACCATAGAATTGTAAGATATGGGGAATCTTGGTGTAAGGCAGAGGTCAGCAACCTTTTTCTTTGAAGGGCCAGACAATAAACATATTGTAGGTTTTATAGGTCATGCAGCTTCTGTTGCATGACCTATATAATGACACCTGTCATTAAAGAAGCCATAGGGGCTGGGGAGACCTAAGTTTGGATTCCCAGCACCCATGAAAACCAGAAGTGGAAGAGCATATTCATAATCCAGTGCTAGGAAGGCAGGGACAGGGCGTTCCCTGGGGCTTGCTGGCCACTCTGCCTCCAAAAATAAGGTAGAGAAATGACCGAGAAAGACAGGAGATATTGATCTCTGGCTTCTGCTTGCTTGCAAATGTGCATCCCTCTATCACAACTGCATGAATACACACAGACACAAGTACAAACATGTTCACACACACCCCTACACAGACAGCCCCTCAATTACATCTTCATGAAAACACACACACACACTCACCCCTACACGGACAGCCCCCTCTATCACATCTGCATGAACACACACACATACACACACATGTGCACACACACACCTTTACACAGACAGCCCCCTCTATCACATCTGCATGAACACACACACATACACACACATGTGCACACACACACCTTTACACAGACAGCCCCCTCTATCACATCTGCATGAACACACACACATACACACACATGTGCACACACACACCCTTACACAGATAGCCCCCTCTATCGCCCCCTCTATCATATCTGCATGAAAGCACACACACACACACACAAACACACTCACCCCCACACAGACATCTCCCCTCTACCACATCTGCATAAACACACACACACACACACACAGACACACACACACATATGCATACACACAGATGCTATATAAACGGGTACATGTGGCAGTCTTTTTTAGAAAATTTATTTTCATAAAATAGGTGGCAATCCTAATTCGGCCCAGACTGTGGTTGAACAGCTCTGTTTTAACCACTGGCGTGGGAACGTTTGCTTTGCCCTAGCAGATAACTGAAACAAGCTGCCGTCTCCTCGTCATTATTCAAGGTGTCCTCATTCCAGAGGACACGCCACAGATATGACTTCATTCCTGATGACTCCCTGGTGTGGAATGCCCTCATTTCTCAAGCCTGGCCTCAGGAAAATTAAAAAGTCAGCAGTGGATGTTTTTAACGGGCCTGTCAGAAGGTTCCTAGAGGAACAAAAAAAAAAAAAATAAAGTTATGCTCCTTTCACCAGTAGGGGAGGTGACAGTCCTTGTGGTGGTTTGAATGCGAATGGCCCTCATAGGCTCAAATGTTTGAATTACACCATTTGGAAAGGATGCAGAGGTGTGGCCTTGTTGGAGGAGGTGTGTCCTGTCATTGGGGGTGGGCTTTGTGGTTCAAAAGCCCATGTTTCTGAAACTGAAAGCAACACTCAGTTAAAGGTTTCCTTGGTGCCTCATCATAGCAATAGAACAGTGACTAAGACAGTTCCAAATTGTGGTAGAGGCCTCTTCTCCTGCCCCAGAGCCATAAGAGTCTGTAGGACACAGAAGACAAAAGTCTCCCGGCTCCGTTCTATCATTGGAAGTCGTCGACTGTCCCTATGAAATGGTTGCTAACCCCGCCAGCTCATATATTGCCGAATAGCTCACATTTCCTGCTAAGACTCTCAGAATTCTGAGGAGTAAATTAAAAAAAACAAAAACCAAAACACAACTAGAACCAGTGCACAACAACTAGGTAATCGTCAAGGAAGAGCGAGCCCTAACCCTGGCCGCCCGAGGCTGACGGTGTAGTGGCTGGGTAAATAGTGTTTATCCCTGACTCAGGCTTCCTTAACCAAAGTCCTCCCGTCCTTCCACTGAGGGACCCTGTGGCTTTGGACAAATCATTTCCTACTCCAAGCTTAAGCTTCTGCTTTTATAAAACAGTGATGCTTGTGGTATTTATGTTTGTGTTTTGGTGACAAACAATATCCATGTATTTATTGCAGGATCAAATACATCAAATATTCACTAAATTGTGATCGTAATTATTAACTCCTTGTCAGTCATTTCAATAGAGTTGCCTAATATACTAGTTAAAATGATTCCTCCATATAGGGCCACTCTGTGAAACTCACTCATGGCCATGAATTTGCTAGGTAGCTTAGGCTGTCCTTGAACTCTCGCTGCTCCTGCCTCAGCCTCCTGTACATGACAGTTACTAGTTTTCTAAACTGTCCTCATATTTCTGTCTTATTTATTTGCATCAATTTTTATTTTTATTTTTGACAAACAAGCATCACGGACACTGATGTCGGTCCAAAGGGACGATGCACCTCTCTCTCTCTCTGCAGGCTTCGGAGAGAAACTAGAAGATTAGAAAGCGAGGATAGCCCTTGGGACCTGATCCCAGGCCTGCCAGACAACAGAGCTGCTTCTCCGCACCTCGCCAGGGGTCCAAGGGTGGGAGGAGGGGGAGTGAGGGGGAAGGGAGGACAGTGAGTGTGAGACTGTAAACAAGGAACTTGGCTGGTGGTGAAGTTTAGGAAGACAGAGCTGGGGCTTGAACTCAAGTCCTTTTTAGGTAGCATGCTACTTTGCAGAAATGTGCAAAATTGTACACTAGGAGAGATGGGAAAGGCCATGATGTGGTGAGCCAACAGAAGCCATCTTAGTAGGAGCTTACCATCTCTGAGCTTGCTTACCTTGGCCCTGAAGCATTTTCAGGGCTTTACGACACGTCCCCACAGCTGCTGCCTGTCTGACTTTCGTGTTTCACTAATCAAGGTCTTTAGACAGCTGCTTTTCTGTTTTGCTTCGTTTCACTCCTTCTTTCCTTTTTGTTTTGCTCTTGGATCAACTTCTAAAGGCTGTGGGGGGCAGGACTGGAGTCTTCTTGGGAATATAAAATCTAAAAATAAAATCTGGTTCCTTGGGCTGTGCCATGTGCTGTGCTTGGCGGACACTAGATGGCGCTCACCATCTACTCTTGAGTGTCCTGTTGGTGCTTTCTGCGAGGCATTATTAAATAGCAAATACAGTAGTTATTGAGAAGTCATTGTTTGCTTAGCAAATTACTACGTTAAGCACTTTACATAAATTATCTCATTTAATCCTTGCCACAGTCTTTTAAGGTAGGTTCTTGTTTCCTTCATTTACAAAGAGGTTAAGTAAATTCCCTGAATTAACAAAGCTAAATTAGCTGAATTGCATCAGGATTCCAGCCTGGTTGTTTGGTTTCTTTCTTTCTTTCTTTCTTTTTTTTTTAAATAAGTATTTTATTTTGGATTTAAAAAAAATGTTTGTAGATGTTTTACCTGCAAGTATGTCTGTGTACCACTGTGTGTCTGCTGTTGGTGAAAGTCAGAAGGGGCATCAGATTCCCTGGAACTGGAGTTACTGATAGTTGTGAGCCACTGAATGGGTGCTGGGAACTGAACTTAGATCCTCTGGAAGAGCAGAAAATGCTCTTAACTTCTGAGCCATCTCCCTAGTCCCCGACTTTGGGTTTTTGACATCTGCCTTTGACCACTTCCTTTGCCGTTATTTCTATGGCTTGACTATGTCTTCAAACTTTCATATTCTAGAAACTTAGCCCCAAAAGCCAACTGATAGGCAGCACTGGGGGTGGGACCTTCTGTTGGTGATTGGGTTATGGAGGCCTCTCTTCGAATGGGCCATTCCATTTATCTGAATGGGCTAAGGGATCAATGGATTGTCCTGGGAGGGTTTTGCTACAAAAATAGGCTCTCTGTTTGGTCAGCACTTTCTTGAGAAAGCCCTCGGCGGATGCCGGCCGGCACCAGGCACTCTTGGGCCACCCTGCTTCCCGACACACGAGAGAAATAAACTGCTTGCTCTAATCACTTTCCTCACTCGTGTCACAAAATATGTGGCCAAAGCCGATTCCAGAAGGAGCGGAGGAGGGAGGGATGCTTTGGCTCACAGTTTGAGGGGTGTGATGGTTAATATCACCGGTGAGGAATTATCCGGACTGGGTTAACTCAGGTGGGATCCACCTTAAACTTGGGTCTTGTTCCTGGGCCCTGGACAGAATAAAAGGGAGAAAGGGAACTGAGCGTGGATGCCCATCAGCCTCTCCTTCTGGACCGTGGGTGTGATGCAACCAGCTGCCTCAAGGACCTGCTGCCAGGACTTTCCTGCCTGCCATGATGGATTGTATCTGAGACTGTGAGCCCCCAGTGAAACCATTCCCTCTTCAGTGGTTTTTATCAGAGCAACAGGAAAGTAAGCAAGATGGAAGGTATTGTCCATCACAGTGAGGGAGGATTGTGGTGGGAGCACAAGGTGGCCAGCTGGTCACATTGTATGCACAGCCATGAAGGGGGGGGGGAGAATGAGCTAGCTTTTTTCTTTTTGTGTAGTGCGGGACCTCACTTAGCCTGTGGGATAGTACCTTCCAGTACCAGGGTGGGTTTTCTCTGCTCTAAAACACACTTAGGGACATCCCCAGAGATGTGTTTCCATGGTGATTCTAAAACCCATCAAATCAACAATGAAAATTATCCATGAACCATGGCACCATCCTTCTTTATAAACTATCCAGTCTGTGGTGTTGGGTTATAGTAACAGAAAGCCGAGTAAGCCAATTTCATGAAGAAGATGGTTGGCCACTTGTTACATAGAAGGTCTGGTGCTAAGGGTTTATAAATTCTTCGTTTAGTACTTCTAAGACCCTGTGAGGTAAGTATTCTTGCCCATTTTAAAAGTGAGAGGATTGAGGGATGGAATCACCATCAAGCCAATAATAGCTATGTACTTTCATAGCCTAGCTCCCGAGAGAGGACCAAAAGTATGAGTATTGGTCCACTTAGCCTTGGTGGGGCCCGAAGTTTCTGGATCCACTCTAAGATCCTCTGAGAGTGCCTTCTGCTTTGTGGTTGAGAGCTCTCAGTGAGCTTAGCCTGCTGGAGAAAGCCCAGGTTTTGGGGCAGCTCCAGACTCAAATTTGGCTCCACCCGTATTGGCTCAGTGTAACTTCAGCTAAGCCTCTCTCCAGCTTGGCTTCTCTGGGCATCTGCTCCCTTGGCTGGAGGAATACAGAAAATGGTGTTGTATGTAAGTGTTGGTATAAGTCCAGGGTCTGGGCAGGGAGCATCCCTTGAGAAACTACATTTCCCTTCCCGTCTCTCAAGTTCACAGCTGTAATTCGAGGCTAGGCAAGACTTTCGCAGAGTGGGTTGGAGGACTCTGAAGATTGGCAGCATCCTTTCGGAGGCACTGGGGGAAGCAGTTAATCAGTGCGTTTGTAGCCTTGTCCAGCACCTCTGTCTGTGTCTACACCTACGCCCACCACAGAATGTTCTGCTGGGCTAGAAGTGCTTTTTATCTGTCTTGTCCAGTGTGGTGGCCAAGACTCACATGTAGGTGTCAAGTACTTGAAATGTGGCCAGTGTAACCAAGGAATTACGTTTAGCTTTCATTTGATTTTAGGTCCTATAAATTCAAATGTAGTGGCTGTCTGCTCCCGTGGCAAAGCTCAGGGACAGCGAGGCTTCAGCCTCAGAGTCTGGCAGGTCTGTGCTTTCAATCATGTCTGTTTGCTGTAAGTCCAGAGCCCAGGCAGGAAGCAGCATGTGAGAGACAGCCTTCCCCTCCCTGTCTCTCAGTCCTGACATTTGTTCACTCTCTAGGCTGAATGAGCAAATGTCAGTTACTCATGTGTGTCTTCTGTTCAATGCCTATGCAGGAAGCTGTGTGTACTTGGAGGGAGGCTTGGGGTTTGGGGCAGCCAGATTCAGTCAGCACACAGCATTTCAGAGAAGAAAGAGAGCAAGACAACATTACACTTTTGGGCATCCCCAGAAGCAGGGAACCCAAAACAACAGACCACAAATGAGCCCAGGATAAAGTGCTAGTACTTAACTAAGTCACATCAGCCACTTCTCCAGGTTATCTGTTTGTTTGCTTGTGTGTGTGCCTGCCAGAGTACACGAGGGGAGGTCAGGGGATGACTCTCAGGAGTTGCTACCATGTATGACCCGGGGATTGAACTCAAACCACCTGACAAGTGCTTTTCTCTGTGGAACCAGGAACCGTCTCACTGGCCCATGTTTTATTTTCCTCACAGTGATCAGTTTCAAGTCTTCAAGAGGAGGGGCCAAAAGGAAGGGGCTCTGTGGAGATAGTCACCTTCCTCAAAGTAAAGTCTGGGGGTATGGAGAAACCTCCCGGGGCCGACTCTGGCGGACAGAGAGACCTCCAGGGACAGACTCCGGGGGACAGAGAGACCTCTGGGGACAGACTCCGGGGACTGAATGGGTGTCAGCAAGATGCAGGGTCCATAGGCTTCTGAGTGAGAAAGGAGAATATGGATGTTGCCCTGGGTGGCTGGGTGTGGAGCTCCCCACTTAGGTCACTAGGTGTGACTTCAGATGCTTCTTTGAAGAACACTGGCTCTTTCCACCCCATCCGCCACGAGCCTGGTGTAAAAATGCACAGTGGTATAACGATAATAAACATTTGATCGATTAAGCTCGTGGTAAGGCAAAGGGAATGAAAGGATTACATCATTTAATCCTTCCCAAGAGCTTGGGGGCAGATGATCTTCGGCAACATTTTAAAAGCATTTATTACCTACCAACCGTGCACTAACTCTTAAGTGCCATAATCTTCCCACCAGTAGGTTACTGCGCTTCTACTTATGAAAAGTGTATGTACTATCTGGAGAGGTGCAGTTACCCACGTATGACCCGGGGATTGAACTCAAACCACCTGACTTGGAGACAAGTGCTTTTCTCTGTGGAACCAGGAACCGTCTCACTGGCCCATGTTTTATTTTCCTCACAGTGATCAGTTTCAAGTCTTCAAGAGGAGGGGCCAAAAGGAAGGGGCTCTGTGGAGATAGTCACCTTCTTCAAAGTAGACCAGCCGGCAATGACCGCAGGATTAGAATCCTGTCAAGTCTGGCTCCTCGTTTTAGCCTAAGCCCCGCCCCAGAGCTGAGAGCTGGTGATTTTCGGTTTTATGCTGCCTTGTTCATGGCAGCCCTGACCCGAAGGCCGTGGCATCCATACAGGGGTGGGGGTGAGGGGAGTGACTGCCTCCTAGTCTTGCTTAGCACAGAGTCATCACTGGAATCAAGACTGATGCTGTTCCGTGATGATGGCGGATGGACAAGGGGAAGCGAGGGCTGACTCCCCACTTTAGGAACTATTTTCTCCCACACCCCCGCCCCCGCCAGCTCGCGGGGAATGAGCACGCCCACCATACTTGCCTTTATGATACTGCCTAAGGAGGATTGACTCGAATTCAAGACCAGCTTGGGCTACACAGTGAGTTGTCTCAAAAATAAGAAACAACAAACAAAACAAAACCCAAGGGGGCTGGAGAGATGACTCAGTGGGAAAGTACTTGTCATTGGAGTCTGAGGATCAGAGCTGGGATTCTTAGCACAGTGGGGGGTCTTTCTGTATTTGCAGTACCAGACCTGGGGTGGTGTAGAGACCTGCAGATCTCAAGAGCTTCTTGGCTAGCCATTGTAGGCAATCGGTGTTTTAGGCTGGGTGAGAGACCTTGCCTCAGAAACACCGTGGAAAGTATTCATGAGGAAGTTACCTGGCTTTGGTATCTGGCCCCTTTACATGACGCACACACAAATGCACCGTGCACACCCTTGTACACATGACAGAGAGGGCCCCTTCAGCAAAATAAGTCCGGGCCTTGGGAGCAAATAGATCCAGGTTTCTATTCAAGTCTCAATCTACTACTTGGACAAACTTAAATTCTTTAAATTCTGTAGGCCTCAGTTTCCCACAAAGACAGTTTTAACTTGAAGTTTGTAAAAATCTAATGACATTATAGAAATAAATACCCCTGCATACCTTAAGCCAACACTGTATTATAACTTCTGCCAAAGACAGTAAATCAGGAGATGAATTAGATGATTTATGCTTCAGAGGTGAACTGTGGGACCAGAGAATGGAGTATATTGTCCTCCTATGTCCTTTATAGTTCCACAACCCATCTCTCTGGCCCTCTGAGATTTAAGAGCAGGAATCAAAGGGCTGTTTTTTATTGCAGGCATCCCGATGCTTTTCTTTCTTATTCCACTAGGTGGCGACAACTCTCCACCATTATCAGTCATTTACTCTTCAGCCCTGGAGCTGGCAGTGTTGTGACTGGGCCACTGGGAGCCGTTTAAGCTATTCAGACTGAGGGGACTCTTTGGGAGAGCACTAAGAAGCCCCCAGGGCACAAATAGGCATCCATTAGCACCCACGAGGGATTTCCTCAGGTCCTACCAGCAGTGCTGTCTCTGATGCACAAACTCAGAATTTACATTTATAATAAAAACTTTCATTTTTTTTTGTTCCCCAAACAAGGCTACATCATTTCTAAATTCCCCAGAGCGGGCAGAGCCCTAATGACTAGGAAGTGAACCTCACCATTGGGGGGATACCTCATGGTGTTTCCTGTATGCCTCTATAAACAGTGAATCCACTGTGTGAGCGTCACCCGTGAGCCCTTAGAAACAGACTGTCAGGGCCTATCCTGGAGCAGATGAGGAAGAACCTGCATGGCCAACTGTCTCCACAGGTGAGTGCCATTCTCATTAAAACTTGATAACCTTGGTCTTTGGGATCAAAGAGGTGCATGCTTCCCACCAACCTGCTTTTAATTCTCAAAGTCAGTGGAGGTTATGCTAGGTTTGACGTCACGTGTCATCGGTATTCTTACTCTATCACCCTATCATTGGTTACCCCTCCTACAGCCCTTTAGCCTACAGCCATGTGCGGCTGAAGAAGTAGGATTGGAGGGACACAAGTGTTCAAGGGCAGAGCTGAGACGTGAGCTCAGGTTTCTGGGGCCACAGTGATCAGACTTCAAGGCAGTTATGCAAGCAACAGCCAACAGCCATTCAGTGCGTGCTGTGTACCAGGTCAACAGTCACTCAGTGCTTACTGTGTGTCAGGTCAATAGTCACGCAGTGCCCACTGTGTGTCAGGTCAACAGCCACTCGGTGCCCACTGTGTGTCAGGTCAACAGTCACTCGGTGCCTACTGTGTGTCAGGTCAACAGTCACCGGTGCCTACTGTGTGTCAGGTCAACAGTCACTCAGTGCTTACTGTGTGTCAGGTCAACAGTCACGCAGTGCCCACTGTCTGTCAGGTCAACAGTCACTCAGTGCCCACTGTGTGTCAGGTCAACAGTCACTCAGTGCCTACTGTGTGTCAGGTCAACAGTCACTCAGTGCCCACTGTGTGTCAGGTCAACAGTCACGCAGTGCCCACTGTGTGTCAGGTCAACAGTCACTCAGTGCCCACTGTGTGTCAGGTCAACAGTCACCCAGTGCCTACTGTGTGTCAGGTCAACAGTCACCCGGTGCCTACTGTGTGTCAGGTCAACAGTCACCCGGTGCCTACTGTGTGTCAGGTCAACAGTCACCCGGTGCCTACTGTGTGTCAGGTCAACAGTCACTCGGTGCCTACTGTGTGTCAGGTCAACAGTCACCGGTGCCTACTGTGTGTCAGGTCAACAGTCACCCAGTGCCTACTGTGTGTCAGGTGCTCTAGAAGTCATGGAATGTATTGTATTTTATCTAATTCTCTTGGAGGATGAAGCATCATTATTCTCAAAAATGAGAAAACTGGGGCTGGAGCGATGACCCCGTGGTTTAAAGGGACTTGCTTTTCTTGCTGGGACTGGGGCTCGTTTCCTAGCATCCACATGGTAGCTCACGGCCATCTATAACTCCATTTCAAGAGGATCTGACATCCCCAGACACACATGATGCACACACATATGTGCAAGCAGAACATTCACACGTAAAAAATAAATAAACCTAAAAAGTGAAGAAACTGAAGGATAGAGACATCAGGCTGCTTGGTCAGGGCCACAAGGATGCTGAACAAATGACTGACCTAGAATTATGACCCAGCTTAAACTCTGAAAGGTCAGGTCAACTCCTCACACATGTATTTTAAGACATTTGTATATAGTTACAACATACTTTTGAGTAAGTATTTTCAGCATTAAGTTAATAACTATGCTCAACACTTAGTCCCTTCTCTGAGTATGCATCTAATTTTCCTGAATAGCTATAATGGACTGCCATGGACTGGGTTGCGGAAAACAGCAGGTGTCACGGCAGACGGAGACATAAGCGGGACTGGTCTCTGTCTGAGCCCTAGATACCTACATCTTCTCCAGCCTCCTCCTGGATCCTGGGGAACGCTGGCTGTCGTTCATGTCCTCGCCTCAGAGCAGCAGTTCCCAGTCTCAGCTTCTGTCTTCATATGGGGTTTTCTCTTGTGTCCCATTTTCTTAATATTGTTACCAGTTGCATTGATTAAGGGTTCATACTCCACTATGACCTTATCTAACTTTGCTAATTATGAGTGATTTTTACACATCGTCACAGTCTCATAGTGGGGGGTTAGGACTCCACTATATGTTTTCTTATGTGTCTCTCTGTGTGTGTGTGGCTGTGCGGGGGGCATCCGTAATCCTATCCATCCAAAGGCAGTACATAGGCTAGGTACATGATGAGAGAGCCCATATGCCAGGATTTGAGCCCTGGCTCTGCCTCTAATGACTCAGGGGAAGAGACCCAAGCTTTGCAGATTTTTTTATTTTTTTTATTTTAAGACTAGATTTTGCTGTGTCCCTGCTGACCTGAAGCTCACATCACCACACTGATGTGGGCCCTGCTGGCCTTGTACTTGTGATCCTCCTGCCTCTGTTTCTCATGCTACACCTGGATGGATTGTTTTGATGTGCATAGAACACCCAAAGAGGTTTTGTAGTGGAAGCTGCTTGTTCCCTGATCCCTTAACCTTCTGGCTCACCGCATGGCTGACAGCTCACAATGGCTGTCACCTTGGCCCTGGTGAGTTACCTTGTAAAAGAAACAGGATTCCCCTTCCCAGTGTAGAGACCAATGTCCAGCTTGATCCGAGACCAAGTTCTTGCTGAGCACTGTCACCTCATCTCTCCTCCTCAGCGCTCTCCTGGAAGCCCAGCATCAATCAGCAGCGTATGTCTGAGTTCCGGCCTGTGGCCCTGCTTCCAGGGCCTGAGAGAAGGCCCCAGGTGATGGTTCTGATTGTCGACACTCTCAGTTGTCTGGGGGTTTGCCTCCCTAGCTCTCTGCCTCCCCACTGTTTGGTACCGCCGTTACATTTCAGTGTTCCTTTATGTGTCCTTTACCATCAATAACTGTGATGGTTTCTCCATACACATCGACGGTCTCTGGGCAAGGTCAAGTGGGCTTTGCCATCGGAAGCTGTCTTCATCACCACTGGCCACCTCTGATGGGCGTGAGAGCCGGAGTCCCCTCTCTTGACCATGCTGCCCCACAGTTGCTTGTATAGGAACCAAGAATGTTTAGTAGCAGGATCTGGGCTGAGTAATTACTGTTAAATCAGCTAACATTCCCACCCTGTCTGATTCCAGCTTGTTGAGCTATACCTTAGCCTCATTCATATTCTTTTTTTTTTTTTTTCATATTCTTTTATTTTTTTTCATTCAAAATTTACATTTCCTCCCCTTCTCCCAGTCCCCTCCTGCTCCCCCCTACCCCTTCTTCCTCCCCCTGCTTCCTTAAAAGAGGGCATGGTACCCTGCCCTGTGGGAAGTCCAAGGCCCTCCCGACTCCATCCCGGCCTAGGAAGGTGTGCATCCAAATAGACTAGGTTCCCAAAAAGATAATACATGCAGAAGAGATAGGTCCTAGTGTCATTGTTGATGGCTTCTCAGTCTGCCCCCATTGGCAGCCACATTCAGAGAGTCTGGTTTGATCATATGCTCCTTCAGTCCCAGTCCAGCTGGATTTGGTGAGCTCCCATTAGATCAGGCACAGTGTCTCAGTGGGTGGACCAGCCCCTCATGGTCCTGACTTCCTAACTCATCTTCTCCCACCTTCTGCTCTTTGACTGGACCTTGGGAGCTCAGTCCATTGCTCTGATGTGAATGTGGGTCTCTGTCTCTATCTCCATCCATCGGACGAAATTTCTATGGTGATGATCAAGATATTCATCAATGTGACTATGGGACAAGGCTAGTTCAGGCACCCTCTCCTCTGCTACCCAAGTACCTAGCTGG
>PVIU01009210.1:0-77818 GCA_004026605.1 Ondatra zibethicus
GGATGGGGGTGGGCCTTGGACTTCCAACAGGGCAGGGCACCATGCCCTCTTTCAAGGAAGAAGGGGGAGGGAGGAGGGGTGGGGGGTAGTGGGAGGGGACCGGGAGAAGGGGAAGAAAGGAAAAAATTTTTTTTTATCTTTAATTATGTTCTTGAATGGAAAAAATAAAACAAAACAATGTATGGAAAAAAAAAAAAGAGGACTTCTCTTTGTCTTAGTAAATTAGGTGCTTTCAAACAGACATCAAATTATAGCACACAATAAAACATTTATTAAAGAATTCATTTTATATTTTATCCTTTTGGACAACTGATTAAAATAATTGTAAAGTCAGTTGTTAAATGGCTTTGTTATTCAAATTATATATATATATATTACCAAACACTACTTCATAATTTATAATTCTGTATTTTTCAAGAATGGAAAACTAAAGTTACATTAATTTAAAAAATATAGAGGAAAGAGATCTTGCGGTTAACAAGGAAAAGATAAAGGATTCCCCTTAAAATATGGACAATTCAGAGTGATAACTGTGGCTAGCTAGATGTAAGCAAGAGCGAGAGAGGACTCGAGACAGCAGACCGTTACTGTCCCGTGATGAGCAGGGCGGTTGTAGGTTTATAGCAAACCATGTCTCACCTGTGAGTGTCTTTGCCTCATCCATCAGGTCCTGGAAATTAACTATCCCGTTGCCTGTAAGGAGAGAAATTAGAACACATGCATTACCAAAGAGAAAAATATGCTAACAAAATTTACTCGACCCAAGTGAATTCTCCCCATTTCACTCTGAAAACTCATCGTTTAATTTTAATGATTAGCTCTTAGGAAGCCATGGGATATTAATCCCCACTTCTTAACTAGGAGGTGATTTTAAGGATGTTAACTTTGTAACAATTTGTTCAATGTGGTTTTCTACTTATGTTCTACAAGTAAAACACTAAGAAGGCCAATTAAAAGAAAAATACTCTCAGGGAAAATTTAGTTTATGAGGTTTACAAAAAGTGTGAAGATTCAGATAGGATGATAAATGATGAACCAGGTACATGCTAAACACTGTGCTGTGTATAAGACCCATGCATGCCCTGAACCAGACCAAATCTACTGAGGCAACTTGAAGGCTGGGAGTGTTAAAAGATATAAAAAGGATATATGATGATAAAATGATTATTTAAATGGAAAGACAACCAGTCTGAATTTGTATGTACTTAATACAGTTTCATTTCTGTAAAGCAAAAATTGATAAAAATTACACCTTCAGACTAACCCATAGTCTTATGCTTGCTAGCTGTTTTCAGTCCATTTCTGCCGGATGATTGTAACCCCTGCTTTGATGATGTTACTTTCTGCTCATTTGTTCTTTCATTTGGCAGCCTAACAGGAAGGAATACTCCTCACTCCCTGGAACTGTTTTTATTGGGGTCTCAAGCGGACTTCTCTAACAGGGCTTCATCAGTTGGTTTCTGCTAGATGCTTTGAGCACCTTATTTGATGTCTGTCTATCTGTCTGTCTGTCTCTTCTTTTACTTTAGACTGTAATATACTTAATAAATTCTAATAATTTGACCCCAAACTGAAATTTTCATTTGGATATTAAAAATAAAAACCTTTAGAAAGCTCAGCGAGGTACAAAAGAAAAGCTCAATGGACTAGTTTGCGAGTGATGCCCTAGACTGGCGGAGGAGCGAACCGCAGAGCTCACCGTTATCAGGTAGGTTTTCTGTTAGATCATCAAGCTCCTTTTCTGTAAGTTTGATCCCCATGCCTTCTAGAGCAGTGTTTACTTTGTTTTTTCTAACTTTTCCTCCTTAGAAAAAGAGATATAAAGAATGAAAAAATACATTAAAGTAAGAGAAGTTCTCGTAGCGTTAGAAATATGTTAGCTGTGTTATATCAAAATACAAAGAAAGCATAATACATTTCTAGATACTAATATTGATTTTAAATATGGATGAACACCTTTAGAATTCTGTACTAAATGATTTTAAACAGGAAAAACTCCAAGTTTAACAGAAAAAATTAATGAAATGCACAGCAAAGGGACTTAGAAACAAGTAGCAATTGTTTCCACAGATACTTTGAGATTTCAAGAGACCTGGTTTAAAAAAAAAAAAAAGAGACCTGGTTTATCCATACTTGAAGATAGTATTTGAGTTTATAATATTAAAAATAGAAAAAAAACTTCTATTAGTTTAAAAACACATCACTCTCTCTATAAACTACCTGAGATGATATCAGAGAGGACCTAAAGAGACTTGTTCTAAAGCTGAGCATGGATTGGGAATGGTAGTGTCTGGAGAGGAAAAGCAGGGGCCAAAAGATTAGAGATGCTAGATGGTCACATGGGACCCATGGGACAAGAAAGCCACCAGGGAGGGTGACCAGTGAGGCTCCTGGCAACCACTGCTTCAATTTTTAATGGTGACATTCACTTTACTTAATGATAACATTTTCAAATTATAAAATGTGAGGCACACTAAATTCTTCAAGGGTATTTTGGGTCTTCTTCCAAAAGGCCTGGGAATGCCAGAAAACATCCTTCCTATAACTGGAGCATTCCTCTCAGCAGGTGTCAAATGCAGTGCTTCAAGTTCTTTACCCCAAGTTCCTCCTTTTTCTGAAGTAATTAGTGGGAAATTTGGAGGGGGAAACCCCTTAGTTACAATCTTATGTGTTTGTCTACAGTTTTTCTTAGCTAGATGTCCTAGTTAAAGAAATAACGAAGCAATGGACTTTGTTTTACCAGGTTCATCAGGTAAGGCACTTGCCACCATCTCATGACTTGAATTTGACCCCCTAGGACCCACATGGTAGAAGGAGAGATCCAACTCCACAAGTTCTTTTCTGACGTCCTCATGTACACCACGCACATGCTCACATGCACACACACACACAAAACTAAGTTTCTTTAGAAGGAAAATAATGCTTAATATTTCTGACGGGGTGTATTTATCTGGGGTCACCTATATGTCTCTAGCTAATTCCAGTCATTCTTGTCATGTTTTATATATCTATCTAGAATTCAAATGACAATTTTGACAGTTTATTTTGAAAAATATAGGAGATTGTAGGACTGTTTACAAAGAGATAAACAAGTCATTATAGAGGAAAAAACATTTATAATAAAGAAGGTACACTCAGAAAATATGTTACGGTAAGTCTAAAAACAACTTAAACATCAATTCTCAATCTGCTTGTTACTCACCTTCGAAAGACTTTACGCCATCCAATAATCTATTTTCATAAATTTTCCCAGATTCTATAATGAAAAACATATTTAATGTCAAGCAAAATGTGATACAGATGCTCATAAAAATGTACATTTCTGCCAGGCAGTAGTGGCGCATGCCTTTAATCCCAGCACTCGGGAGGCAGAGGCAGGCAGATCTCTGTGAGTTCGAGGATAGCCTGGTCTACAAGAGCTAGTTTCAGGCCAGGCTACAAAGCTTCAGAGAAACCATGTCTCAACCCTCCCCTCCAAAATACATTTCTTTCTTTCTCCTTATTCTAGCCATTTTTATTAGTTTTTTTTTTCTAAGTTTGATCACTGTAGGCTGCCCTTGAACTCACACCTCCTGACTGCTGGTGCTAGAGATCTGTGCATACACACTCAGCTACAAACACTTCTCAGTTTTGGAAGGAATTTTTATTATTTATTGAACTAATATGTTTTTATGCCTCAATAAAACCTGAGAAATGTAGAAATGAGAACAATCAGTCCGACAGACTATGCAATTTTAACACTTCATATAATTTATTTATTTTTATCACAGCCACCTGCCTTAAACTCCTTCCTGTGTCCTTTTCTTAAATTTATATCATCTTCCTCTACAATTACTATTGCTATAGATATTGCTTTCTATATCCTACTGAGTCTCATCGGTGCTCCCACGTATGTGTGGACACACAGTTGCCACTTCAAGATGGGCAAGCTATCCGCAGGCTTGACCTTGGACAAAACTGACCCTCCCAGCCTCGGCAGCCTTTGACTCCCATAGCTCATAAACTCTCTGCAGAAGAGCCGTCTGCACCTGAGAAGATTTTAATAGGCTCAACTACACTGATGCTCACTTTTTACTTTCATTTTACTTCTTTCACCCAATTCTAAAAATTGCTTATTTCGGCAGCTTCCTTTTATTTTTCTTCTGAGGCCAGCATTGCACCTGGCTGGAGGGGTTGACAGTGCAATGCCTGCTTACGTCTGACATCCTGGATTAAGAGTGAGAGGGTCTTTCTATGCACAACACAAACTTTATTTATAAAATGTTTAAAATTTATGTATCAGAAGAGGAACTTCCCCCAGTCCCTCAAAACTAAGCTCCCGTCTTCACAACTCACCATCAACAGGCAGCTCTTCTATCAGCTTCATTCGTTCTTTATCTGTCAGCTCAAGGCCCATTTTGTTCACCATAGCAGGAAGAAATCTCATGTCAACCTTTGGTCCTTTGAAAAATATGAAATTTTATCATCCTAAACGTTATACAATAATTATTTCAAGAAGCAATATAATGCTAAAGAAGGACTTTTTATCTGAGGAAAAATTAAAAACAGTAAAACATATGTATACAGAATCAAGAGGGATCATGTGTCATATTTACTGACTTACATAGAAATGTTGGTACATATTTTATGATCTGAGGATGAGTCAAAAGAGAAGGGAATAAATTTTATCTGAATGACTCCAATTAATTAAGATATCAGAATCAGTTCATTTATTCATCTTAACCAGAAAGTATGATATATTATCTTTCTTTCTGTTTTTTTGATAAATTATGTTATTTGCTCTTGACATAAATAATAGCATTGTCTTTTATGGTTATTACTTGATATAGTCGGGGTTGGGTGTTTATAATAATGATCCAGTAAATGATACTGCCAAAATAAATGCCCTAGAAAGCTTGGGAGCTAATGTTCTACACTTTTAACTAGCATAAGAGCAAACGGTAGGACAAAAACACACACTTTATCAAGAAAATGTTAAAAACTAAATGAAAAAGATCAGGAATAAAATAGTAGAAAAATCTGTTTGAAATTATACCATTACATAAAGTCTGAGGGGTTTGTTAATACAAAACCTCTCACTCACCTGTAAATGCACTTAATCCCTTGAACAATTCTTTCATTGCAATTTTCCCATGCACTATAAGAAGAAATTCAAGGAAAGAAATGCATCATGTGATGTAAAAACAGCAAGAAGAAAAGATTCTAGCAACACATTCGAGAATTTCTGCAGCTTTACCTTTTTCATGAGAATGAAACAGAATAAAGAAACAAGATGCTAAAAATTTAAGAATTTCAACAATATGACTGTCATTTAGTTCCTCTACCCAAACCATTTCCATTCAAGGGGTAAGACTCAGGGGAATTTATGCTAAATAACTTTTTTAAAAAAATGATTTATTTATTATGTATACAGTATTCTGCCTTCATGCCAGAAGAGAGTTCCAGATCCCATTATAGATGGCTGTGAGCCACCATATGGTTGCTGGGAACTGAACTCAGGGCCTCTGGAAGAGCAGCCAGTGCTCTTGACCTCTGAGCTACCTCTGCAACCCACTAAATAACTTTTATTTAGACCAGGGAACTAAAACAGAATTTAGAGCTATTTTATACTATACTTAATGATGTTTAAATTTTGAGTTTACTAACCATCTGCTCATGTCATAAATTCTCAGTCAGTATTTTCCTATTTTTCTGGGCAGCCTTGATGATTCTTTTGAAGTGTGAGAGAGGTGTTGGAGGATTGGAGGATTATACTTACTGTTCCATCAAAGTCTGCATGATAACAAGTGATACTTCTGAGCAGAAAGTATTTATGGTATCAAAACTAATGTCAGAATAATAATAGAGAGTGACCTTGAGGGGATGAGACAGAGAGAGACAGAGAAAGGAGGGAGGAACAGAGGAAGGGAAGGAGAAAGCAAGAGAGAAAACTATGGCTGGTGCTACATAACATGTCAATAGCAGCTCATTCCATGGCAGCAGTGCATGTCCTGTAAGAGGAGCCTTAAATCTCCAACAAACATTTGGAAATGTTTCATTAATAGCACACCAGCAATAATGAATACCCAGGAGGGACATCTACCATTGCTAAATTAGCCAGACTCAGCAAGACATGGGTGCATATTTATACAAGATTACTAGAAATGTTAATAACTAAATATACATAATTCCATTAAGATTTCTGATGAAGATGTTAATTTTGACTTGTTCTTATTTTGTAAAAGTAAATCTGTGTCTACCACATATGACCCAGTAACCTAGAGTATACTTCAAGGCATATATCTATAGAAATTCTTGGGCATGTGTAACATGAGACACGCTTTAGGAAGGAATCATTGAAATGGTGAGAACTAGAAACAATGAAAATGTCCACTAAGAAAGAAAATTATAAATAGATTGTGGTATATTCATGAATTAAAATATTTCATAGCAATAAGGAAGTATTACTTTTGTGACATTTTTGGGCATTTTGGGGAATTCAGTATTGAGGAAGTAAGTTCCAGAAAATCTTTGAGACATTGTAAGATAATATTTTAATAAAACTTACAAACAGTTAAATATATATTTATTTTGAAATATTGTTTAAGAACACACACCAACACCCACACATTTATCTGAAACAAGTGCTTTCAAAACAAGGAGACTATAAACATAAAATTTAGCATAGCGGTTGACTGACAAAGGTATGAGATGGAAGAAGAGTCCATATGAATACAAGAATCATTGTTCATTTGTAGTGCTTAAGTTACAGTAAGGAACCATGGCTCTTCATTTACAAATATGTCATAATGTGTATTCTATAAAGAATAATTTTACTTTTCAAAACATCGTATTTAAAACTATGCATTCAGTATCCACTGCATTCAAACCGTGCACGGTTTCCTTATCATAACTCCCATTCAAGGGGTAAGACTCAGAGGAATTTATGCTAAATAACTTTTTTTAAAAAATCATTTAATCATTGGTAGAACAGTTAGCCAGCACTTCAACATGCATGACCAAAATCAGTTGGCAAGAAATTTGGGTAATTTGAACAAAGTGAAAAGAACTCATTTAGATAAACCCAGAATTGTAATAATTTTTCAAGTTTGAATTTTTGCAATTTAAACATTTCCTACAATTGAAGATGTTGTAAGCATATCCATAAAACACAATACTATTAGAAGTAAATTAGTACATTTACAGAAGTATATCTGAAAATAATGTATATCCTCCCTAAGGGCACAGTCATTCGTGGCAATAATAAAATGACACGGCCTGGGATCAAAACGAGTACTTTGAGCCAAGAGTCTCCCGGGTTCATATTCACCCATTTTACTCATTTGTGATAGAATTACTCTGGGGTTTGATGCATATAGCTGTCATCACCATCCCAGGCAGAGGCAGCTGGAACCCAAGGAGACAAAGCTTAGACCAGGAAGGGTAGCTCAGAACAGAGGAGTGTGTCAGCAATATTGATGTGACTCCTCCAAGTTCTTTGCCAGGTTTGCTCAACCTATCATTCTCCCCTGTCCCTGGCTTGCTTTGTTTTCTCGGACAGTGGCAAATGTCTAGATTAAGTGGGATTAGCGATTGTGAAAATGATCATTTCAGTGGAAGGCGTGGGGAGCTTAAACCACCCCTACCCTTAGCATCCGTTACTGTTTCCTGTGCAGTTCATCAACGTGTTAATTGTACTGTCACCCCTCCAGCTCTTCTCATCCTAGTAGAACACCTGAATAAATTCAGCTTATCACTCAAGGGACAAGAACTGTATCGTGACAAAAACATGAGGGCAACACTTTCTTTTATATTAAAAAAATCCCAGCTGTGCCCAATGAACATTTAGGGATTGACTGCCTGATGCACACACACAAATTCCAGACTTTCTGACTCACTTAACAATCTCTTAAATGCTCACCATCAGCAGGCATATTTCGCTTCAGATCCTTAATCTCTTCATTTGTGAGCTTCAACCCCATATTTTTCAAAATTTTGTCGATTTTATTGACACTAACAGTCCCACCTAGGAAAATTGAGAGGAATTAGTCAAATATGATGGATTTTAATTCCAAAGCTCCTCATTTCAATTAAGGTTACCCATTTTAGTGAGACAATTTAGGCCACCAAAGGGCCAATAATAGGCTTACAAATGGAATATATTTCCTCAGTTTAAACTGTGGTGCTCTGTTTACAGAACTCCCAGGGAGACCATGAAGCCTCATCAATTAAATATTGTCAAAGAAAACTCAAGTCAATGGCTTCCTTTCTTTTCTCTCCTTCTGGCAGTATGGATTGGACCCAGGGCCTTACTCATGGTAGGCAAGAATTCTATCACTGAGCTAGAAAACTAGCCCCACTATTAATTTTCAAGCAGACTGTCATCATTTGATTTGTACTAATAAGAAAATTTCATCTTTTCACTAATAAGTAGTTCTGTTGTGTTTACTTTATAAGATTATAAGGCCATTATCTCAGCTCCTACCCAAATTGTCCTAATAATCTCCCCTTTGTTTCACATTCTCACACAACTTTCTTTTCCAGCAAATAGGAATATAATTTTAAAAAATAAAAACATGCCATCCAATGTAAAGCTCCTTCAGTAGCAAACACATTTACAAAGGAAGGCAAAAAGGCATTACAGTGTAGGGGAGTCAATGGGTCTCCTCTGGTTTTTAGTATGCTCTCTACTTACGATTAAGAGACTTCAATTCATCCATTATCCTGTTCTTGTGGACTTTTTTATTCGCTACAAGAAACATAGGTCAGGTCACACACAAATGAAACATGTGGGGGGGGTCATGAAGGCAACAAAATCATAAGTGAAGGTAAAAGAAATTAGTGACTTGTGGGGAGTTGCTTCTCCCCTTCCACCATGTGGGGACCAAACACAGTCCATTAGGCTTGGCACCAAGTGCCGCTACCCTCTGAACTGTCTTGTAGCCCTCCACTTTCTTCTCCTGAGACAAGGTCTCTGAACTCGAAGCTTGCCAATGCCTGAGATCTGCATGTCTCTTAGTCTTCCAGTGTTAAAATCATAGCACAGGCTGCCATGCCCTGCTTTTTATATGAGCGCTAGAGATTCGAACCCAGGTTCTCATGCTAGCACACTGCCTTAGCTACTTCTCTACTGCTGTGATGAAACACTATCACCAAGGTAACTTATTTTTTTTTACTGTGTCATTTTAAATTTATTTTTTTCCTAATTATACATTACATTTTTATTTTTTTCCATACATTGTTTTGTTTTATTTTTTCCATTCAAGAACATAATTAAAGAAATAAAATTTTTACCTTTCTTCCCCTTCTCCCGGTCCCCTCCCACTACCCTCCACCCCTCCTCCCTCCCCCTTCTTCCTTGAAAGAGGGCATGGTGCCCTGCCCTGTTGGAAGTCCAAGGCCCGCCCCCATCCCTCCCGGCCTAGGAAGGAGTGTATTCAGAAAGACTCGGTTCTCAAAAAGATAATACATGCAGAAGAAATAGGTCCTGGTGTCAGCATTTAATTTGGTGCTCACAGCTCCAAGAGGGTTAAAGTCCGTGACCATCATGGGAGGAGCATGCAGCAGGCAGGCAAACAGGCATGGTACTGAAGCAGTAACTAAGAGCTCACACCTTGAGACTCAGCCATGAAGGCAGAGAGAACTAATTGGCAATGGCAAGGGTTTCTGAAACCTCAAAGCTCACTCCTATTGACAACAAAGCCACACTCCCAGTTCTTCCCAAAAAGTTTTACCAACTGGGGACCAAGTATTCAAATATGAGTCTATGAGGGCCATTTTCTTTTAAACCACCACAGAAGACAAGTATTTTATATATCTCTTCAGTCCATGGATATTATTTTTAAGATGAAGTTGGATTATTCATTTCTCTAAAATTATTGCTATTTTTTATCCTCTATAATCTTACCAACTGTATTAATTTTATCATATACAATGATACTTTTTAAAATTGAGTCTTTTAAAAATAACTTAAAAATTTTTAAGTTATTTTTTGTGCATGGGTGGTTTGCCAGTATGCATGCCTGTGCACCACCTGAGGCCAGAAGAGGATATCAGATTTCCTGAAACTGGGGTTACAGATGATCATGAGTTGCCATACAGGTGTTGGGTGTCAAACTTAGGTCCTCTGGAAGAGCAGCCAGTGCTCTTAACTGCTAAATCATCTCTCCAGTCCCAAAATTTACTTATTTTTATTTTTTGTGTGTGCATGCTTTGTCTGAATGTATGAATTGATGACCAGGGTGGTCTGAAGAGGGCATTGCATCCCCTAATGCATGGTTGCAAGATGCCACATGTGTGTCAGGAACCAAACTCAGAGCCTCTACAAGAGTAGTAACTGCTCTCAACCACTGAGCCTTGCTCCAGGCCCCTCTCATACCTTTTAATTCCTAAAGGTTATTTTCTCTCCTCCTTCACTGTCAGCCTTCTAATGCAGTTATAACTCCCAAGTGTTTCAATTTAACAGGTCACTGTCATCTGTCTGCCTGCCTGTCTGTCTATCTATCTATCTATCTATCTATCTATCTATCTATCTATCTATCTATCTATCTATCATCTATCCATTTATCTATCATCTATCTAATCTTATCTATCTATCTATCATCTATCCATTTATCTATCATCTAATATTATCTATCTATCCATCCATTTATCTATAATTACATTAGCATGAGATAAATCATCTGAACAAAATGTGAAAGTATTAATGCATTCTAGAAAACCTTTCTAGACATTCTCAGAAGCAATAAAATAGACATTACGATCCAGACTGCATTAGCATTTCAAAGTGCTTACCACTGATGGGGAGCTGCTCCAGCAGTGCTTTGTGTTCCTTGTCCGTGAGAGTTATTCCCATTTCCTTCAGAACGTATCCCATATCATTCATATCAACGTCTCCTCCTTCAAAATCATAGAACCAGGCATATGTTAGTGCAGAAAACACTCTCCTACCTCCAAACACATGTGGAGGTCTCTTCAGTTACAATAGTCATATGTGTACAAATAAATATTCCATATTCTCACAATTCTCATTATTGGGACAGAAATATAGTTTTCATTCAATGTAATAATAGACATAAAGATGCAGTTTATAGGAGGTAAATTAGTATATTGTAGGTTAAAAAAATCCATTAATCTTATCAAAATCTTTTTTCTCTTCTAGTTTCCCAGCAAGAGAATTTTTATCTTTATGAAAATTTGCTTATAATTTTCTGAGCTAATTTAGATTTTGTAGTCAGTGATAGTGTGACTACCACAATAAGTAGACCAGATGCAAAAGATTGTTCTTGCAGACACTACTACTGAGATAGTGCTAAGATGCAAATGTTCTAAACTACAGTTGCAGGAGTTCATCAACATGGAAAAAGAGGAAGAGAGTAGAAAAGCCGATGCATAGTAACAGTACAGTCTAAGTATACAATGTGGTATAAAATTGACTTTAGATTTATAGAGACTAACCTGTAATCGTATCTACTGTTTCCAGCACTTTGTCAAGACGGATCTTTCCATCGGCTACAAGAAAAATCACAATTAGCGCAAGAGATTAAAAATTAAGGATTGACGCCTATTACAATGTAACCTGAATCAATCAAAATTCCATGTACAATAAGGACAAGAATCTATTCTGTGTTTGGGGGAAGACTGGCAAAAAAACATTTTCTAAGATTTATGTTCACAGAAATGATAGAACAATAGACTAGTGATTTTGGTTGGGGCTCTGGAAACCCATATTTCTAGTGTACCCTTTCCAGGAATTATGCTGAGTCAGCCAAATTTTCACCATCTTCTATGTGGGTGTTTGAGGGGGACAGAGAGAGACAGAGAGATACAGAGAAGGAGAGACACAGAACGGTTTTCTATGTGTAGCCCAGGCTGTCCTCAACTTTCAATCTTTCTGCCATAGCCTCTAAGTGCAACTACACATACCTAATCATCCTTCGCTACCTTTTATCTTTTGCCGTTATTTTAAACGATAACACGGGATGACTGATGACGTGTTAAAAACCTTTTGTTACTTATGCATTGATAGTCTGGACAACCGTTTCTACCATCTATGGGGAAAGGAATCAGTCTGCACCAGAGTCATGGACACACGGCACCATTTCACTGCCAAGAAAGACCACAATCTCTGGTGGGAGGGGCTATGAGGTCAGGGAGGTAAGACAGAGGTCTGAGGCTCAACAATGTGTGGAATAGTTGACCCAGAGTATGTCCTGGGAAGAATCTATCCAAGGCAACTCTAAGCCTCAGCTTTCTTCTATTTTCTTACTAGACCCCAGTAGGAAACATGAATTCAATTATAAACTTATGAACAGTTTCAGAATATCAAATGGCAGCCTATTAAATCTGAAACATGACATTCTTCTGAGCTTGAGTTTCTACTCACTTTTACTGACCACACACCAATAAGTTTGTTCTAAACTTTCATCATAAAAAACCTACATAAAAGACTCTCAATACAAACAAACTCTTTACTCAAAAGACTCCGAAGGAAGGTTGAATGCATGAACTATAGATCCTGTTCCTTAGGCCTTCGTAAAATTTCTAGACAAACCTTTTAAGTATGTCACAATACTGTAGAAAATAGCAATCAGAAACAAGATGCCCAGTAACTAGAGCTAAAGACACACGCGGCTGGAATGGGGTAGTGACAAAGAAGGTGAGGTCTCCAAGAGAAGGGAAGGACTTGAAACTTCCACTCTTTAAACAAGCTGCCCTCCTGCAGATTTTAGGATGTGCCAAGCAGGCAGCTCATGACACACTTCTTCAAGAATTAGCAGTTCTTGGGTGGTGAGGTTGGGGAGATGATTCAGCCAGTAAATTCTTGCTGCACAAGAATGAGGACCTGAGTTCAGATCCCACCACCCATGTAAGAAGCCAAGCATGCTGCCTGAGCATGAAGTCCTGGAACTCAAGAGAAAGAGGCAGGAAGGTCCCTGGAGCTCCCTGGCTAGCCAGTCTAGCCCTAATTGGTCAGCTCTAGGCCAGTGAGAACCTACATCTTGTAAAGTGAAGAAGTGATTAAGGAAGACATCTGACATCAACCTTTGACCTGTGTGCACACACACACCCCTTGTTAATTGTAAACAGCTGCACAGTGCTTTGGGGAACATAGTTATCTCACTCAAGGAAGGTAATGAGAACATAGTCCCAATTAATTTGTACTAATTAGATGTAGTTATAGTCATGTGATTTTTTTTCTGGTTGCTGAAATCACAGGATGTGCACATGGTTTAGGTAATTATTAATAAATTTCTGTTCTTTCTGAGTAGAAACAGCAATTTGATTTGCTTTCACTCTGTCTAGTCAGTTCACCTTTCGCTCATTTGTCAAGGTTTCCAGGCTTATTCTGCCTCCTTCTCTTCATTTCATCCTGGACTAAAGAGAATACCTCTATTGTATTAAACACAATACATGTTTTAATTTTAACCATTTTAAAGTAAAAAATTAGTTTACTCTTTTGCTAAGATTAAAATAATTAGGTGGTCATTAGTCCACGGTTGTTTCAGAACTCAGAATTATCATACAAGTAATCTGAAACCTAAAGACGCTCAATTTAACTGATAGATTTGGGATGAAAAGAAAATCAAATTTAACCCAGTTATAAACAACTACCAGGCATTAGCCACGGGGATCGCACCAGACAAGGTGTTTCTACAGTTAGACTGTAAATGCCTACATGACTAATCAGAACTGTTCTCTCTGGATGGGAGTGGCTGAGGCAGGAAGATGGTAAGTTCAGGGCCAGCCTGGACGGCACATGACATTCACGCTGACATGCACTGTGACACACGACATTCACACTGACATGCACTGCGGCACACGACACTCACACTAACATGCACTGCGGCACACGACACTCACACTGACATGCACTGTGGCACACAACATTCACACTGACATCCGCTGTGTCACACGACACTCACCCATAAGTGGTAGATTTTCTGCCAGACTTTCCCGCTCTTTATCTGTGAGTTCAATGCCCAGACTTCCCAGGACAGTGTCTAGGTTATTGACTTTAACCATTCCTACTGAGGAAAGAAATAAAAAAAATATTTTGAAGAAAATAGCTAATGGTTCCAAAATACATATATATCCAGGCCTAAGATTTTAATCTTATATTTTAGCACAACAAAAGTATAAATGTATCATTTATTTGTAGCAGTAAATGAACACTGAAAGTTAGCTCAGCAAGTCAAGAATTTATAACAGAAATAGTCTAATCTTGAAGCATTGCTTGGGACTGTGTTATTGCTTCAGGTTATATAGCTTTAATACTGAGCTGTGCAATAAAGCACAGGAGGAAAACCCTGGGTAAGCCTTCCTCTGAAGCAAGGTCACGGTGACACGTGAGAGTGACAGCTCAAGATCCCAATCGTCAAGTTTGGCTTCATTGGTACAGTTGGAGATATAGTAAAAATTATAACCACTTTCTCCACCTGGTTAACACTGACAATACATTCATCATTACAAAAATCCACAAGGGACCTGCTAACTGACATTTTAGGAAGTCAGGCTGCAATCTGAAAGAGACTTCTCTCATTACATGCCAAGAAGCAAAACTCAACAGCATTGCTCTTTCCTCCCTAGTCTCTGTGAGGAAACTCAACAGCATTGCTCTTTCCTCCCTAGTCTCTGTGAGGAAACTCAATGGCATTGCTCTTTCCTCCCTAGTCTCTGTGAGGAAACTCAACAGCATTGCTCTTTCCTCCCTAGTCTCTGTGAGGAAACTCAATGGCATTGCTCTTTCCTTCCTAGTCTCTGTGTGGAAGGAAACTCGATGGCATTACTCTTCCCTCCTAGTCTCTGTGAGGGAAGCAGCAAGAAGGCGGCTAAGCCACAATCATGCTTTCTTCTCATTCCCTTTGAACTGAATTTACGTGGGAGATGATATATAAAAACATAATGAAGACTATTTGATTAGTGAAATAAAATTAAATAAACAATCCTTCCAAATTGCTGGAGGGTGAATTCACAGAGAAAAAAAGGTATTATTTTCTATATTACAGTCTATGTGTAGTTAGATTTTTGCATGATTATTTGAGGATGCAATTTTAAAAGGTTCAAGAATGGACATCTTGTAATGATATAATATGGATGATTATATCAGAGTCTTGTGTGTAGAAGATGGGAAATCTAAATATAGAGACACAGGCACATAAACCGACTGTCATAAATGCACGCGCTGTGCGTGCTTTCCAGCAGACGTTCCTGCCAATCCCACTTCTCACAGACCTTTCATAGACTTCACTTCTTCCAACATTCTGTTATGATACACCATTCCAGAATCTATAAGAAAAAAAGTGAAATGTATCTCCCACGGAAAAGCAAGTCACACAATTACTGAGCAACTGGCTAGTTCCAGTAAGTAAACTTTTAAAGCCTTTTAAAGAGAAATCTTCCCTAATGTCCTATGAAATAAAAATAATTTTTAAAAAGTAAATTCTCTTAGTGACAAAAAACATAGATAGTGAGAAAACTGATGGAGAGATATGCAGATACCATCTCCATTTCCTTCTTTCCTGCTCCCTTCTTGCCTTTACGTGGCCTGGTCACTCCCTTTTGTTCTTTCTCTTGTAGATTTAGAGCCCAGTCACCTGAGTGGGTCACACTGCAGCAATTAATCAATTTTGATGGCAGAACTATTGACGAGCTTGGTGAGTCTCAGATTAAAGCTCTATGACAGGGAATGCATTTTTCCCATTCATTTTCAGCACTTCTTAGAGGAAATAATTGAAGAGATAAGTTTAGAAAACTATGCAAGGACCCCTAGGCATCCAGTCCCTTGAAAAGGCATTTGTGTGGCTCACCATCCATGGGGAGGGCTTGAAATAACATCTCCTCTTCTCTCTCGGTGAGTTCAATCCCCATGTTTCTCAGAAGTCTTGGTAGATCATTGACATCAATCTTTTCTCCTTTTGAAAAATAGTAACATTAATGTCTGGCCATTTGGAGAATAATCTAATTATGTCTGGTCATAGGAAACTCATCTGTTCTACCTCATCTTCAACTTCAAGCAGTACACTGGAAAAATCACCTTCAACAACAGAGACTTATGAGGGGAACCACAGACAGGGTAGCATTCCTTAATTTTATAAAAGGAATATTCTCTTAGTGATGAGTTTGTGTGCAGCTAATCCAGCTGAGCAATACTTTTGGTTAAGAGTTCTTAGCAAATTAGAATGAGAGATTATAATTCTGGAAGGAGAAATTAATAGGGTGATTTTTAGTTAAGTGAGCATTGTTTGCACAGTGGCACTGTTATTTCCTATGGACATCAAGACAACGGTTATTTGAATCCTGGTGAAGTAAATATTATTGATTTATGAAAAGTAGGTCTTTCAATCTTCTTTCCAAAAGCAAAACATTTAAATTTTATTATAAAGTCTAAGACAAAGCTCCAAATAAGATTTTTAGAGAACCTATTAGTTGAGTCAGTCATAGAACAAAATATACCAACTGCATAACTTGAGCAGTTATTTTAAACATTAATACACATCAGAGGAGGTACTCACCAGTATAAGCTTTCAACGTATTCAGTAACGTTCTCAATTCAACCTTCTCAGTATCTGGTAAGGAAACACACATATCCAGTATAAATGTACATATTGACACTCAATAAAGTAAGAAATATAAAGTAAAAAATGTAATATTTGTTTTATCCCATGATTTCTGTCTTGTGAGCTAGAAATCTAAATCATGATTACCAGAGCACAATCTATTATGAGATAGGAAATTTATCTTGCAACTGTCAAGAGTAAATGACAATATTAAATTACCTTCTCCCATAGAGTCTGCTTGATGGTTATGCCCAGAAAACTGTTAATTCTGTAAACTCTGCCAACGTCAAGAACAGGCATCAGGATTTACAAACTGAATGTGCTACAATAATAATGTTTTAATATGGATTTTAAACTGATATCCTTATGTAATGAGTTGACATTTTTGGTCTCCAGTTTGTTACTCTTTTGTCATACAGAATTCCCCAAGGATTAACATATTTCATAAATTAGAAGCTCAATATTTATTTGTAAAACCAATTTAGAAAGAACTGCAATGAAAGCATGTTGCACATCTAGAATTTGCTTGGAAACTTAGGCAGCTTAGAATCTCAGATGTTTCTTCCTTCATTGCAAAAAAGATGACTAAGAAGTGCTCTCTGCAAAACAATTTTCTGTTTTTCTATTGTGAATAAAATATTTAAGCCCATGTTTATGTAACTTAGAAACTGATAATTGAGATCATTAATTCAAACATGCCCCTAATAATCTGAGATTTTATTAATCATCCTATTGACAACTGAAAGTGACCAGAACAGAGTATCAATTGTCCACAGTGTCACTAAAGCTCCTAAGAGGAGATTTGTTCCTTATTTTGCCCTTTAACTAAAAAGTAAAGCAGGTTATTGCTGTAGGAAATTCTACTCCATAGTTACCCGCCCACTGGGGAATGGCCTCTTATACTATTTATGCCCATGTAAAGTGTGTGTTCACTCTCTTTTCCGGCGGCGGGATCCAGTTTCTGTTCTCCCTTCCAGCATAGGATTCTGATTTGTGAGTCTACCCCTAAATAAATAACCATCTATTATTCTCAATTCTGAGCTAGTGTGGGATTTCTTTTAAGCATTCTTCTTCAGGTTATGATCAATATTTTTGAAAGACTTATGTGAAAATAATTCACATGTTACACAGTTGCATTTTATGGTATATGAATTATGCTCAAAATAGCTGCAAGTTCTTGGTGTGCAGAGAGCCACACACCCACGCCCAGCATCTAAGAACACTTTCATCACCTCAAACCTCACATGCATTAGCGTGTAGCCACCACTTCACCCCACTTCTGCTCTGTGACCAATTCTAGACATTTCACATTAACTGAATAATACAAAATGTTCTGTTTCATGAATGGCTTCTTTAATTTGTTCTTTAAGCAATTTCTTTGATCTACTACACTTCAACACTAATTCAGCTTTAACTGTGCTTCAGAATTTGCTTCTAAATTATTAAAGAGGTTGATTGATAATATGGGGAAAAATTACAGTGTTTAGGCTGCGAAGTGGGACATTATGCAGCTCTATAATAAGGTAGCATTCCAAATATGATTGCTTGAATGTTTGAAGGCCCTTGATGCTGAGAAAGTGAGAAGCATGATCATATGGCTGCAGTCTTTGTCTCTTATGGTAATATGCTCTAGTTTTGAGTTGCTATTTTCTATTTTCCCAGACTTCACTCCAGACTTTTTTAGGCTACTTTCCCCCAACTATCTGATTTTTTTCTAGTCCTGGTAACAGTTGTAGCCACTTTTTTAGCAACCCCTTGGATTTAAATTAAAGGAGTTTCTGGCATATATTAATAAAATAGTAAGAAAGAATACCACTTTCTGTTATTCCAAGTTCAATGTCTGTTTTTATAAATGTCATCAAAATTCCTTTTCAGAGTTCACTATATGGATGCACGCATTCTCAAGTTCTCACAAACATTTAGATTGCATGCTCACCATCAACAGGCAGTTTCTCTATCAAATCTTCGCTCTCCATTTCTGTGAGTTTCATGCCCATGTTTTGCAAAATCATATCAATGCTAGCAACATCCACAATCCCATCTTTGAAAAAGAGAGGAATATAAATAAGATTGAATAACCACAAAATACAACACAAGCTGTACATTACTGTCATGGTGTGCTGTGTGGTTAGTTGTACAAGGACTGCCAGTATGAATGTGGAGTTAAAACCTTTACTTTGGAGCTCTTCTAGGGTGTGGGATCAGTTTGTATAGCTAAGAGCTAAAGGTTATGGTGTAAGTCCTATACCACTTCCATAAATGAAAACATGAAAGTCACACAAATGCATCTAACATGAGGGTAAATTCTTGCTTCCAGTCCAGAAAAGACCACACAGTCCTTTCCCCAGAGTTTAGCTAAGAATTTAGAAGCATTCTTCTGACTTTTTTGTTAAATTAAAAGTATTACAGGTTTGCAAAATCTTCATGATAATGTGATTGACATCTATGGAACCCAACCAGCTTTAGGAACAGTCACTGACAAAGCAGAGATTATCGTCATTATTTTCCCACCCCCTTTCCTAGGAGGGATCTACTGTTTTCAATGTGCTCAAATTCTTAGGGATATTTCACGTGTATGTGGGAGGTGGTTTTCACATGTATGTGGGAGATGGTTTTCACGTGTATGTGGGAGCTGGTTTGCACAGCTGTAAAGCTTACATGAACCACATTGTGAATTCCTCCTGACACTTTCATTTGCATTCTTCCTGTAGTTTCATGTCTGTTCATATCAAAGCATGGAACACTTCTTTCATCTCGCTACCTATTGTTCTATAATAACAGTGAACCATTACATAGTGACCTGCAGTGCAGATGAATACTTAGGTTGTTTCCAAGTTTTTGTTAGGAGAAACAGTATAGATTGCAATAACACTGTGTGTGTGTGCATGTGTAAGGTTGAATGACCCAGTAAACAACTCTGACACGTATTTCAGTGGAATAGCTGGAGAAAAACATAGATATCTTTAAATTTCTGTAAGTTTACCTAGTCTCTTTAGAAAGTGCTCAATCACTTCATAGTCTCGTGATGCACAGAGTTTCATTGTTTGCTATCATTGACAGGGCTGGGGGCTGTTTGATTTTTACACATTTTTCAAAAAATCTGATACATGTGTGTGAAAGCTTGCTGCTTTTTCTACTTAGGTTTTCACAATCGCTGGTGACATAAAGTGCCTTTTAAAGAAAAAAAACACCTCTATTTATTTTTAGGTCTTTGATGCTTCTCCATACTGACTTCCAGAATGGCTGCAGCAGTTTGCATTCTCACCCCTCACTACTAGCCAGCATTGCTATTCGTTTTGTTGATCTTAGGCATTCTGATTGCCGCGAGATGGGACTCAAAGTTGTTTTAATTTGCATTTCCTTAATTGCTAAAGATGAGGAACACTTTTAAAGGCATTTCTTAGCCTTGAACTCTAGAGGACCAAGGGAAGGTTCTCTAACATTCCCTGTCCCATGCCTTTTGTCATTTATTTTTGTGATTCCAAGCTTTCTGCTACTAAACATTACTGCATACTACATAACAGGGCTTTTACTTTATTGTGTTTTAACATATCTTTGTTATTCTTTAAATATTCATGTAGTTATGTCTATACATTTTTAAATTTGAAGGCTTTTTTCTTTTTCCTATTTCTAGATTATTTTCTTTTTTCCAGCTGTCTCCACCAGTCTTTCCTCTTTTCTTTACATTTACTAGTATTGACTTTACCTTACTTTTTCCCTAAATGTTCATGCACACATGCACATACGTGTGTGTGTATACATGAATGTGTGTAATATAGGTATTTGGTGGCGTGTGTGAGTGTAGGTTACAAAACTAGAAGGGGAGAGAGAGGAGGCGATCTTAACCCAGTGGGAAAAGAGCTGACTATGGAGTATGTGTGATATGGAAGCTGAAAGGGGACTAACAAGGAGAAAAGGAGGGAACAGATGGGCAGGACAGAGTACAAGGGAGGGCAATGGAAAGAAAGGTGAGAGCAAAGTGTAATGATAGACATGCATAAAGAGGTCTTGATGGGTAACCTATTACTTTGTACAATTTCCTAAAATATTAATTAAAAAGCATTTTGAATGAAAAGAATGGTTCGAGAGAATATTTGGCAAAATCACACAGAAACAATGTAAAATGTCATCAACGTTCTGCAGGTTCTGAACCTGGAGAACACGAGATACTCGCGGTCACGAGCCTTTCACACCCACTTACTTTTAGAGGTGAGCACATCCTCCAGCAACCTGTTCTGGTACACCATGCCACTGGCTGTAAGGACAGAAATCAGGCATTAACCTCATGGTTCACCCCAGGAAAGGGATATTCTATTTCCAAAAGACAAAAACAAGCAAACAAACAAAAAACAAGACAAATGGAAAAAAGTTCTGAGTACGGCTTCCTAAATCCTGGGAGAATACTGCAGGCATCTACGCTGCTATAATGAAGCAGAGGTGTCTTAGTTCTTCCCTGTCCTTCCTTTAATTCCTCCAGCTTTTCATCTAGGACTTTCCCAACCATTCACCTTTACATAAAATCCCACAGAATGTTGAAAATATCTTCCACTGGAATAAGAAAATAAAAATCGACGTCCTTTTTCTAATGCTAGATAAATGACTGAAGACACAGATGATTCCAAACTGTAAAGAAACAGCTGGGATTTCTTTCTAAAAATGGGAGTGCATGGTGGTGTCTATTTTTTTTAAGGTTTCAACTATAAGAAGTTACAGAACTTTAGGAAAATTAAACAAAACTTGTGGTGTCCCTCCCCCCTAAATGCTTTACGTCCTAGCTAAGGTGGGCAACCACAAACAATGGCAGTATTCTGTATTGTTTTGGGGGTCTCTGCAGCCTCCCTGACCAATTACTCACAGGGAGGGAACCTGAAACTAACACTAAGATTTTCACTTAATAACCCATGCCTTCGGGAATAGCATTGCTCACCTACAGGAGGGAACTTCTGTTCAAGTTATTTTTCTCAAAAATAAGTATGGTTTTAATTAGCTTTCAAACCAGGAGGATTTCATGTGGCTTCCTAAAGGCCATATTGGTTTTGTAAATGCTTACCATTAATTGGAAGCATGCTCTCCACGTGGGAGCATTCCTCGTCTGTGAGCTCCAATCCCATTTGTTCCAGAGTATCTTTTATGTCTTTGACATTAACTGCTCCCCCTTAAAAACAAAGACACTGAATGGAGACAAGAATGGATATGCGATATGAGCATCTCTCAGGCTTGGAAACCAACATTTGCTTATTAACCAGCAGCTTCAAAAGCTTCACAAAGAAGTGGCCCGTGACTGTCGCATCCTCGGATCAGCCATACACTGTGCCTCACAATACAGGAGCTTTAGTTGAGGAACAGAGTCACAGGGAGCACAGTTTAGAGATTCTAAGTTGTTTCCAAGGCCATGGATAGTTGATCCAATTCCCTAGTTCTACTTCTCTTTCATTATGAATGCTGTTGTCTTTGGTTCTGACCACTTAATAAGTTAGGTCAGTGCAAGGTGCTTCTGCCCCAGAGCATATTTAATTCTACTAAGAAATTAAGAAAATCTGCTATTTCAGCTTCATAGTTTATATATTTTTGGCAACCTACAACTACTTACTAGACATATCTCTGCATTTTTATGAAAGGAGAATTTAAAAAACAAAACATTGACCAGAATATGATTCATCTGCAGGCCCACTTGCTCAACTCTGCACTCAGGGCCTTGTGACCAAATGAGGGCCAAGGAAGGCTGCTTCGGCTGACAAACTCAGAAGCTCGGTTCAGGGTCTGCCCTAGATTTAGATACCGGGGTCCTTTCATGCACTACCCCAACCTCATGAACTTATCACATTCTCAGTTGTTTCTTGAATTGTCTTCAAATGGTTTAATACAATGGTGTGCTCACAGCATTTTGACTGGGACCAAACCTTTATGTTCTGTGTACTCTGGGCTATCTTATGTAGTGTTAAATCTGACAGTTTTGGTTGCAACTAGAAAAAAATTCCTTCTTGGTGTTCACATTATATCGACTAAGGTATAGTGTAGAGTATATCTTGGAGAACAGAGAAAGTCTGTCAAGGTGCTGCACAGACATTCGTTAAGTATGGGAAACCCAAAGTTAGAGTGTTCATATAACTTATCATTCACAGGACGACTTAGAGTGTAAGAGACTGTCACAATAATTTCCATTTGTTCACCTCATTGGTAAATCATAATTGTCTAAAGAAGAAAAACCCTTATGAAAGACAGCAGATAGTTTAGGCTTTACAGAACATGAAACCAACATTACAGCTACTTAGTTTTATCATGACAGTGTGAAAGAAGCCATCAGTACTACATAAGCTAAAGGAGGTGGGGATGGTACAAGAAAATGCTTTTCCCCCAAGTTATTTGGCTTAAGAGTTGTAGCTTCCACTTGTTATTAAAGATAATTAAATATTTTCTGAACTGAGATGGTAAAATGATAGAACAAAAAGATATGACAGAAGAGAGCCTCGGGATGTAATTTAATATAGCACAAGGGACAATAATTAGAATTAATTCTCACCTATAACCTCTGCCACTGCATCTAGCAGTTGATTGAGTGGAATTTTTCCATGAGCTACAAGAAAATTAAAAATTAGGTGTTAACTTCAAAATGTCACATATAAAACCAGAAGAGATAATTCAAAATCCGTTAACTTTTCACCTTTGTCTTTTATCTTTACCGCTTTATTGAGCTCAAGAACATAAACCATAGATTTTATATTTAAACTCCAAATATTGGAGGGAAAATGAGGCCAATTTTAATGGAAAATGAGGGAAAGCCTTCAGTATTTAATGTGGCCCTTTTGAGAATGTAGAATTAAGAGACACTTTGTAGTAGATTTTTTTTACATTAGATCTTAGCCAAAAGCCAAGAAGTGTTTAACACTAAGTGTTAATTATGATTAATTAAGATCTAAAGATCTGAGGCACTCTCAAGACAAACACTTCTTTACAGACAGAATACACTAGAAATCTGTTTTTGTTTTGTTTTGTTTTTTTCAGTTAGGGAAGATTCTGGGCTGAAGTTAAAGAACTGAGTTTTCAGCAAATAGCAAGAGGATGCTCATGAAAATGTGAGCCTAAATATTTTGTATAAAATACTGTAAAATGGGAGTGGAATGATTAGTGGCCCCAGGACAATATTTGGATTACTAATAACAATGAGTCATTGCTTCCCATTCATTCTTAGTGTCTGGATTACAGCTTTTATTCTGGTCCTCGTGAGGCTGTTTCTAGCTGTGAAAACACCTGTGCTCATTTGTGCTGCAGCATTGACATCTAACAAGGGGCAGAGGTACAGCATTGGCCTCTAACAGAGGGCAGAGGTGCAGCATTGACCTCTAACAGAGGGCAGAGGTGCAGCATTGACCTCTAACAGAGGGCAGAGGTGCAGCATTGGCCTCTAACAGAGGGCAGAGGTGCAGCATTGACCTCTAACAGAGGGCAGAGGTGCAGCATTGGCCTCTAACAGAGGGCAGAGGTGCAGCATTGGCCTCTAACAGAGGGCAGAGGTGCAGCATTGGCCTCTAACAGAGGGCAGAGGTGCAGCAGGTGGAAGGTGAGCATCGACTCCTCAAGCTGTTCTCTGATCTCCACATGTGACTGTGGCACCTACAGTCCTGTGAAGAAGCCGTGGTCACATGACTAGTAGTTTCTGCCTAGCTTTGCATGTGCAATGCTCTCCTCTAAGATACGAAGGGACTTACAACTCTCACTAGATGGCAGATACTCCATTAATCTTTCTTGCTCCTTTGGCGTGAGCTTCACTCCCAGGTTTTTCAGGACACTGTCCACATTATCAAGCTTAACTTCTCCTTAGAAAATACACAAGGATAGAAAATGAGTTTGAGACACAAGAAGTGTATTTTTGCATGTGTGCAATCTGATTTGAAAGGGTTAGCTGTTACTGTAATGAAGACAGAAAGAAAATGCACTTAAATGAAGATGACTTTTCTGTTTTAACTTCCATTTATTCCATATAAAAGCATTTAATAATCAATATAAAAACCAGAAACAGGACAGTAAGATGGGTTGTTGGGTAAAGACACTTGTGTCCAAGTCTGAGGGCCCAAGTTTAATCTCTGGAACCAACATGTGAAGGAGAGAACCAATTCCCCACCACAAGTTGTCCTCTGTGCAGACAGACAGACAGACAGGCACGCACGCACGCACGCACACACACACACACACACACACACACACACACACACACATACACACACACGGTGTGTGAATCAGAATGGAATTATCTTCCTTAATCTTCCTGTAGTCAGATACCTGCCCTATAAATAATTCATGAAATGACACCTGGGAATTTGTTTCATGAAGTGCGTGCTGGTTTACAGGTCACTGTGACCAGCTTTTATAGTAAGCACAGATATATGTAAGAAGGTTGGGACAACTGAAGTTTTAAAAGGTGCAAGGAAGAGTATTGATTATATGGCACATCTTGAAATAATCGTTGTTGGTTGCAGGGGTAATTAGAGTGACATTAGTTGGAAGCTGTACAGATAGTGGCTGGGCCGATGTCCTACAAATAGGTTTTTGGGATCATTGTTTTGTTTTAGCAAGGTGTTACTATGCAGCCCTGGCTGACCTGGAACTACTGTGTAGACCAGGCTGAAGTGGCTTTTAGTTGTTGTTTGTTTATGTTTTGGAGGTAGGGTCCAGTCTGGCTATGAACTCATGACCACCTGCCTCTGTCTCCTAAATGCTAGATGTATTTGGTATACATGACCATGCCCAGTGCAGAAGTATTTTGTGTGTGGTGGAGAATGGGTGTCTCTGTGCAAGGTTGTGATCTAGATGGTACTTATAAAAATACGCTGGAAATAACTAATAGACAATCTGGCCCACAGAATAGAGTGAAGACTCACGTTCCTTAAAGATTTCAGATGATTCTGCTTTTCTTACCATGCTCCTCACGTACCTTTCATAGACAAAACACCATCTAACATTCTGTTTTGAAACACATTGCTGGAAGCTATTTTAAGAAAAAAAGGAAGAAACCATGTCAGAATGGAGATGTGAGCTCAACTCTTTCATTACTTCAGTAAGATATCTAAGTTTGATTGTATGAGTGTGTTCGATCTCATCATAATAAAATAGAGTAATAGGAAATAAGACTGCGACACACACATATATACACATACATATATATGCACATATATAGAATTTTGAGAACTGAGGAATTAGCAGCTGAGAGAAGCACTATTATGTTCAAGCCAACCCTCCTCTTCTTCACCTTCCCCTCTTGTTCTCCCTCCCCTCCTAATCTTTCTCTTCCCTCTCCTCCTCCCCTTCCTCCCCCTCCTGCCCTTTCTTTCTCTTATTCATAGCCACAGCTTCCTTTGTCTTCTTAGGGTCCATTGCTTCCATTGTCTGAAAGGGGGCTGTTTCCTGCACTCAGATGACAAAGAGTATGACTTAAGGGTTTGGTGGATGGCAAACAAATCTAAGTGATGTGGGATTCCCTTCTGTATACTGTGAATATCATTGGTTAATAAAGGAACTGCTTTGGGCCTTTACCAGACCTATAGGGGAACAGAGCTAGGCAGGGGGAAACCAAACTGAATGCTGGGAGGAGGAAGGCAGAGTCAAAAGAGAAGTCATGGAGCTGCCACTGGAAACAGACATGCTGAAACTTTGCTGGTAGGCCACGACTTCATGATGATGCACAGATTAATGGAGATGGGTTAAATTAAGATGTAAGAGTTAGCCAATAAGAAGCTAGAGCTAATGGGCCAAGCAGTGATTTAAATAATACAGTTTCTGTGTGATTGTTTCGGGGCTAAGCAGCCAGGAACTAACTAGCAGCCTCCTTACTATATCTAAGCAACAATATCCTGACTTTTCTAACTATTTCTAGCAGTTTTCAGCAGGAATAAGCACAAATCTAGAACCTGTTCACAGGTCTGCAGGTAAGCACTGGTGGTCTGAGAAGTGTTTCCAGAGCTCACCATCAAAAGGCAGCAAGTCCTGGAGGCTCTTGAGCTCTTCATCTGTGACCTCAGTCCTCATGTCCCCCAGAACTCCCTTCATGTCATCGCTATGAATCCTTTTCCCTTTGAAAACACACAATCACTAATATTAGAGAGTAATCATTTCACAAAATGGTGAAAAATTCATTTTCTGACAACGCATAATCTCTAAGCAAAAAGAAACACATTTATCTACATAGAGCTATGAGGAATCACAAATAGAATACATCCTTTAATATTAATAAACAAGGATCTTCATGTGTGGAGATGGTATACACCTGTTATCCCAGCACTTAGGAAGTAGAGAGGCAAGAGGACCAGGAGTTCAAGGCTTACCTCAGCTGCACAGTGTGTTGAGGAGAGAAAACAAAAAGCCACAAAGAACTTTTTCTGATTGCGAGACTAGCTTTTAACACCTAAGCCATCTCTCCAGCCTGTCAAAAAGAACTTTTATTCCTTGGTTCAAGTCTTCCCCAAAGAAAAGCAGTTTGTTTTAATAATTAGCCAACATATTCAATTATAGATGGGAAATTTATATATTCCACCACCATTTATTGTATCTATTATCTTTTGACCTGAATGACATGATTTTTACTTTATAGTGTCACTAATAATTTAACCCTGTCCAATGTTAATTTTTTTCTATTCACTGTTTTTAAATCAATAACTTTGGGCACTTTCTTATTCAAACTGTCATACTAACAGAGAATTTAACTGAGCCGTTAAGGATCTAAACTCTTGTCAAGTGTTTTATCACATAAAGGTGGAAAGCTGGAGTGTCATATTTGTATCGGTTAAGAAAACATTACGGAGGTTTCAGTTGAAAATAATCTGTTCAAAGATTCTCTACTCCATAACTATTCTACTTTACAAATGGCAGAGTAGAGGACACCATGGGACCATCTCTCCACTGAACAGTGGAGTAGAGGATATCGTGGACAATCTCTCCACAGATCAGTGGAGTAGAGGACACCGTGGACCATCTCTCCACATATCAGTGGAGTAGAGGACACCGTGGACCATCTCTCCACAGATCAGTGGAGTAAAGGACACCATGAACCATCTCTCCACAGATCAGTGGAGTAGAGGACACCATGGGACCATCTCTCCACTGAACAGTAGAGTAGAGGACACCGTGGACCATCTCTCCACAGATCAGTGGAGTAAAGGACACCGTGGACCATCTCTCCACAGATCAGTGGAGTAGAGGACACCGTGGACCATCTCCACAGATCAGTGGAGTTGAGGACACCGTGGACCATCTCTCCACAGATCAGTGGAGTAAAGGACACCGTGGACCATCTCTCCACAGATCAGTGGAGTAGAGGACACCGTGGACCATCTCTCCACAGATCAGTGGAGTAAAGGACACCGTGGACCATCTCTCCACAGATCAGTGGAGTAGAGGACACCGTGGACCATCTCCACAGATCAGTGGAGTTGAGGACACCGTGGACCATCTCTCCACAGATCAGTGGAGTAGAGGACACCATGGGACCATCTCTCCACTGAACAGTAGAGTAGAGGACACCATGGACCATCTCTCCACTGAACACTGGGGTAGAGAATACCATGGGACCATTTCTCCACAGAAACTCTCAAAGGATGAGCAAATAAGGAAAGCTGTTTGGATTATGTCCAAACTCTAGAAAACAAGAGAAAGATTTCAGCAAATAAGCAAATGCTGGCAGAGGGGAAGGGCAGCTAATGGAAAGGTGAGGGAGGAACAGCTGAGACCGTCGTGTCTGCTAATCCAGCCTGTCCGCAGCCTTCCTTGTCAAGTGTTTTCCATCATTCATCAGCAAAGATATTTAAAGAGTAGCTTACTTACCCATAAAAGCTTTTGCTTTATCCATAAACTTGTCTGTTTCCACTTTCCCCTGAACTGTAAGAAAATGTATATGTAACATTCATTTAGAAATTTGAAGCATTAAAGAAATTCAAAAGCATTTATTAGCAACTGAATGTTAGCCTATGTTCTCCCCAGAGAACACAAGGGATGAAGTAACATGACATAAGCACACTACATATAGACATGCTTCTTAAAACATTGGCCTTTATACACCATCATAAAGGAAAGTGAAATTCTAACAATAAACATGTACAGCTTAAAGTGACTTCTTTTTTATTGAATTCTTAGACTTTGGAGAATCAACTTCTTTAATTCTAAAAAAGAATGAAATTTAAAATTGAATTTACCATTTATGATTGTTTAATCTAGATTATTTCTCACTCTACTGAGATCTGAGTAACTTTATTAGATAACTTGGTTTATGTGAGTAAAATACTTATCAATTTGAAGCCAATCTTTCGATCCTAATGATCAGCATATTATCACAATGCATAGTCCATGGAAATTTATAAAAACCAGCCATGAAAAGATATTAACATGAAATACACGAAAGAAAAGAATTATGTTACAAGTAGATGATCTTTCATATTTCATATGTTATATTTTATCACAAGAAAACACTAAATATCTCCAGTATTGGTAAGTTACTTGAAATTGCAAGTGATATACTATAGCATTATGTAAAACATTTTTATACCATGAAAATTTTTAAATGCAGATTGTAGATAATTCAATAAATATTTACTGAATTAGTAAAAGCATGAAATAACTTATTCAAAGTCAAATTACAATATGTGAACACATATTATATGCATATATCAGTAACAGAAATACATGTTAAGAAAAACATATTGTTATATGCAAATTTATATATTGTTCATACGTGGCTAAACCTAGGCCAAACAGATCCTTTTTTCCCTCCTGGACCTACTGAGACAGAATAGTCTACAAGTTATCTCTACAGCAGAACTAGTGAGGTCAGGAAAGTGAAAAACGTGTTTCCCTGAGTCACTGGCAGTGTTCAGACATAAGGAGGTAAAACCACTAAGCGTGGGGCTACTTTATATGAATGTATGTCTGGGTAGGGTACATTTCAGATACAGGTGGTCTTCTCTCATAAATTACATCTCTTTGATGTGCTAAACTTTACTACGAATGTGGCAGTCAAGGTCCTTCTGTGCTTCTCACTTCGCTGTGGATCTAGGCTTGAGCCCATGTTTCAGGAGGCTTCAGTACACACACTTTGCCTCACGCCATCCTAGTAACACCTCGGATGGTCAGGTCACCATAAGCAGAATGTTTAAAACTCTATTTAGAAGAAGAAGATTATCTAATAATCTTTTCTCATATGCCTTGGTTGACCTTAAATTGTTTGAAAATGAATTAGAATCAAAGACAAGGATGTTTCCACAAAATAGGCTTATATTTTCCTCATAATCCAGTTCATGTTGACAGTGTGAGAAAGACCAACTCTATCATAATTTAAGGCAGACCTATGAGTTTAAAAATAATTTGCTGCTTTAGAAATTGATGGAGCCACCATCAAGACTGTGTTTGTCTAGTGATTGTATCTCTCACTGCAAGCAAAGGATAATTAAATGAGACATATTCTGTCTGGTAGGTTGAAAGCAATAAAAATGAAAGAATAAACAAAAATACATTCTAAAGAACACTGCCTATCCTTTAAAGTGACAGAATTAGATGAAACTTAGACAACATGAGCAAGCATTGATGTGTCTGAGATCATAGGTTGGGCTATGTTTTGTAGAGAGCCCCTACTGAAACGGTCTCAGGTTAACGTATTTAACTTTCAATTATTTGGTTTGGTAGTTAATTTACCCCTAATTCAACTAAATTTTAGACTTTATCTCTAGCTCACCAAAGGAGATTAGGTGTCTGGGAACATAGTCTTTGGACCATGGAGTTTCTCTTAGGAACGAGAATGCAAAGTAAAGCATGAGCAGAGATGAGGGCACTGTTCGTTCAGGCCTGAACCCAGGGTCCTTATGAGACACTAGGAGAACTCTGTCCATCTCATGTAAGAAATGACTCTAACATCTCTTACGTCTCCTCAACCCTTCTGTCCCTTAAATGTCTCTGAAAAAGATGATGGGAACTCAGAGCAAAAATGCTATTTAAAAATTCCTCACTTCTGACTATGTTCTCTTTTTCTCTATTTCCCAAGCCCCGTTTTACTTTACCAAGCGCCCTTTCACCCTGCATATATCCCTCCACTTCTTCAATAACATTGTGTTTCTCTAACAAAGTCTAGCAGTGACATCCATCACACTCCCACCCAAAATAAAATAAAGTTAGAAAAGGTCAGGAGTCAAAAAACATACTCACTTTTGAACCAAATTTTCTTTCATATTTTGTATCTTCTTAATGTTAATGGCCAGTGTTCAAAGATCCTTTTATGGAAGTACATATTCTATGAAAAAATCTAAATCTATTTTAAATGCTTACCTCCAACTGGCAGATTTTGTAGCAGGTCGTTAATTTCCTGTTCTGAAAGGGTGATTCCCACACTTTGGAAAAGACTATCCAAACTTTTGGAATCAGGAGTCCATTCTTAGGAAAAAGAGAATATAAGGAAAATCATTGATGCTGTCATGTGACAATTAATATTACTGTGTATTATGACTATAAATATCATGAGAAAGATCAAGGTTCAGTAGCCTGTTCATATATAGGAGGTAGGGTCAATAATGCTATTGGAATTAGAACTGAAATGCTCTACATGGGTGAGCAACTGCCAAATCACCTACAACAATGGCTAAAGTAAATCAGCTAGCAGTGATGATGGGCAGAGCTTAGTTTAGCTTTCTGAACTTCCTGATTAGATGCCTCTATTGCTAATTAAAATCCATATCAAATTCTGTATCTAATGCTGAGTAGATCAACCATCCTGCAGAAACTGCAACATTAAATAAAATGATCCAAACATCTCCTTCCAAGCAACCAAGAGTGGACAAGAGCGTAGGAATGACTGTCCCCAAATCTAACAGAAAGCAGCATCCCAGAAAGGAAAGAACACCGTAAATATGTTCTGATGGCATTTTCTGGATCCCAGTTTGGTCTTTGATGCTGGTGGTATCATGTAGCAAAGTGAGCAAAGCCAAAGATGTACAGCTGACTCCTTCAATCCTAACGGGCTAAACCTTCCGACTGAGAATGAACGAGACTGAATGATTCTCATTTGTTTATGGTTATTTAATGTATAACAGAGATGATATGTGTATATCAACAAAGACAGTCTAAGCCTTGTGTGTGTGTGTGTGTGTGTGTGTGTGTGCCTGTGTGTGCAAGCTGGACATGATACTAGCTGATATCTACTCAGTGTGTATGTGGAACATAACATCACATTGTATCTCATTAATATGTATAAATATGCCAACCAAATTTTTCTAAACTTTAAAGTAAGAGCAAATCCCTAAAGCATAAGACAAAGTCAGGCATGGTCTTTCAGTGTCTTCCAAGCTGGTCTTGAGCACACGAGCCTCCTGCCTCAACTCTGCTAGAGTTGGGATTACAGACACACAACACCACATCTGACCCAACTGGATATACATGCGAAAAATTATTTAGGACTATTATCTTACTTTATAGTCACTAGTTCCAGGGACATCTATGAGCTACTGGTGAAGGTCAAATTATAAAGATTTTAAGAGGAAAACATATGAGAAAAACTTCGGAGTAGAGAAGACTTCATCAAAAAGGAATAGCATAATATACCAATTAAACTTTGCTACTGTAAATTAAGAACTTTTATTCAACAGGATACCAAGAGTGAAAGGACAAAAATGGAATAAAGTATTCCTAATACATAGTAACAAAGACAGGATCCTGAAAAATGTAAAAAACTTAAATAAATATAATTAGGTATGCAATCTGTCTCTATTATTGATTTTTAAGTTTTTATTATTCTGTTTTCAAAGTAACAACAGTATAAAAAATAACAGGACTATGAATATATATAGAGATTTATTAAGAGAAAAATATCTAAATCAAGGCTCTTCCTTTATAATTGAAAGTTCAAAGTTTGGACAAAGACTTTCATTTCCTTTCCTGACCAAATATATATATATATGAATGTCAGTGTAGTGGTGCATGCCAATATTCCAAATATTTGGGAGACAGAGTCATGAGGATCACTGCAAGTTTGATGCCAATCTAGCCTACAGAGAGAATCTTAAGCCAGCCAGGGCTACATAAAGAAATGCTGCTTCAAATATAATAAAGTATACAATGAATGCTTTTTTAAAAAGAGTATAAGGGCGACAGTGGTGGCTCCATGAGTAAAGTGCTTGATTCACAAATACAAAGAATGTGATTTGGATCTCAGAGCCCATGTGAAAGCTACAGGCCACTCTCATAACCTGAAAGCTGGTAGGCAGAGACAAGATGATCCCGGGGATTCACGGGCCAGTCAGTCCAGCCAAATCAATGAGCTTCAGGTCGGTGAGAAACTCTGTGACATAACACACACACACACACACACACACACACACACACACACACACACACGAAATTGAAAGAGACCCTGGACACCAACCTCTGGCCTCCACACATGCCCACTATAGCAAGTACACCCACCCCCACCTACACATGCACATACACTACACATAGACACTAATTACTTAACTAATTAATTAATTAAAAAGAATGTATTGGATATCAATCTAGAATACAAAATAGGAAATTTAATGAATATCCAATCATCTTATCAACTTGAAGGTCTGTTCACATGGTATATCATATAGAGATGGAAAGACCTACACTTTAAGATGTAGGATAGGATATGTAAAGAAACCATATTGGTTCTCATATCCAGCTGCTTTTTCTTCAATCACCATTCACTACCAAATATTTACTTTATTTTTAGTTATGTGCATGTGCGTGTCTGGGGAGGGGTACATGCACAGGAGTGCAGTGCCGACAGAGGTCAGAAGGAGGTGTTGGGTCCCTCGAAGTCCCAAGTGGTTCTGAACCACATGGTATAGGTGCTGGGAACTGAACGTGAGTCCTCTGAGAGCAGTGCTAGGTCTTAGCAGTTGAACTCTCTCCAGACTCTCCACACTCACTTTTCAGAGACTTCACATCATCTCTCAACCTGCTCCTAAGAATGTTTTCATTAGCTACAGAAACAGGCAGAAGAGTGATGGGCTGTACATCAGAAATATGATTTCAGAAGTTCAGACCTTATGATCTGTCATAGAATCATTTCAAGTCATATTTCAATAAAATTTTAACACAGTAGAATGGAGAAAGACTTGTTTCTGTCATTCTGCTCAGTCATTAACTTTAAGGCTGGCACTAGAATAAGAGAAGAATCTATTTTCAATAAAAATTTTACAAAGTAACAGTACAGGGGAAAATATTTAAGGCTGGATCGCTGTAGAAACACTCACTCTGTTCACGATTTCGTATTCTCTAAACTTACAGTAAATTCTCGTCCATTGTGATTTCCTGTCTCTCCATTCCACCTTATTACCTTAAGGATATTCTCTCACTGGACTAAAAATGTGAGTAGATATGGGTGGTGGTGGCACACACCTTTGACCCCAGCACTTAGGAGGCAGAAGCAGGCAGATCTCTGAGTTCAAGTCAGCCTGGTCGGCAGAGTGAGTTCCAGGACAGCCAGGATTGTCACACAGAGAAACACTGTCTCAAATTAATAAATTGTGTGTAGAAACATAATGTATATTGTTGTGAGAATTCATTCAGCCAATGGCTTTCCACCTTGTTGTTCGTGAATATTCCCCAATAAATATTTAATACCCCCTTTATTTCAGCCTCTTGTGAATTCACTTCCTTACACTTACAGTATGTAGTTAGGCATATATACACATTATATAATATGTAATATATACAATAAAGTCTATATAATATATAATACTCTGTATATGTTTATACTATTTATATGATATATGATTGATTGATTAATTAATTAATATGAGCTGGGCAGTGGTGGCACACACCTTTAATCCCAGCTCTTGAGAGGCAGAGGTAGGCAGATCTCTGTGAGTTCAAGGCCAGCCTGGTCTACAGAGTGAGTTCCAGGACAACCAGGAATACACAGAGAAAAGCTGTCTAGATTTTTTTTAAAAGCCCAATAAATTAAGAACAGACAATTCTTTGTCATACTGGTGGGCTGATAGACTATAAAGGCAGATTATTCAAAATGTAATGTCAAAGCTAGGATTTTATTTATATAATACAATTATAGGAAAATATTAAAAGTTAAAACCCTTTAAATTTCTCAATAGGTAAATTCTTCACAATGTGTTCGCTTACAAGTCCTTGTGGGCCACTGCGGTGCGAGTGCTTACCATCAGCTAGCTGACTTTTAATGCGCTGTAGTTTCTCTTGATCCTTGTGTTCCAACTCCACATTTTCGGGAACACTTTTCACATCTTCAATACCTAAATCTTTTGCTTCAAACATTGGAAAAATAGACAGGTAAGAATATTGGGCTTACACAGAACATTGTGTTCATCGCAGAATGTTTGGGTGATTTCTCTTCCTTATGAATTGAATACTTTTTTTTATTTTACTACATCATCGAATGTATTAAGACCATTTATAGTTTATATCAAACCTACAGCAAAATTTTTTAGGAAAAACTCCAGAGAATAAAAACTTCTTAAAATATTGTTATGAAGTGTTTAAAAAACACTTGCTGTTTAGATGTAGATAATTTAAATTTCAATGCTGGACAATTAAACACATGCATTTCCTTAATATGCAGCATGGCAACAGATAGATTCATGGAAATTTTTTGTTTTGTTTTTGAGGTTCTAGGAATTGGACACAGGGTGTGAATATGGTGAGCAAGAGCTAGCTCTGTTTACTGAACTGCACTCCCAGCCTTAGTAAATTCCTTACTAACCTACAACTGATGTGACAGTCTCCAACAAATTTCCGAACAAAGTCTTTCCATTATCTGTTAAAAAGAAAACAACCGTCATTTACTTATAATAATAAAGACATAAAAAAAAGTAAAGTTGGTAAACTTGGGAAATAAAGAACAGTTAGAATGGATACACTCTGCTCACTGGACTCAATCACAAGTACTGAGAATCACTGTACATTAGGGAAGGGGCCTCTGTTCTTCAGGACAGGATTGCTGTGAGAACACAGGAAGAGCTCAGGGCACCTCTCTGTGAGTTAGGGGAAGGATTTATGACATCCTTGGCTGTATGTCAACCTGTCTGATACAGTCACATGTCTCAGACAGGCATCTATAGTGAAAAGACATATGCATTTATTTTTTAAATTATCCTAATTCTTCTCTAGTTCATTCTAACCTTATCTTGGAAAGGCTAGACATATAAACATATGCTAATAGTTAGGAAAATAGGCCTATTAATTACTCTTGAGCTTTTCAAGTAGAAAAGGAAGCATCTGAGAAATGCTTAATTCATTTTAATTAATTAATTAATTTTGTCCATGTAGGTGTGGGATGGATGGGAGGATAAAACCTTTTTAACATTTATTTTATTGTACATGTATGGGTGTTTTATTTGCATGTATGTATGTTCACCATGTGCCTGCAGTGCCTGAGGCAGTCAGAAGAGGGCATCAGGTCCCCAGGAACTGGAGTTACAGATGGCTGTGAGTTACCATGTGGGTGCTGGGAATTGAACCTAGGTCCTCTAGAAGAACAGCCAGTGCTCTTTACCACTGAGCCATCTTTCTAGACCTGAAAGGATAATATTTTAAGAAAAACATATCCTTATATATTCTTTATATATAAAGAACTTAAGAAACTAGGCATCAAAAACCAAAAATAATCCAGTTAAAAATGGGGTACAGATCTAAACAGAATTCTCAAGAGGAGAATCTCAAATGACCAAGAAACACTTAAAGAAATGTTCAATATCCTTTGCCACCAGTGAAATGCAAATCAAAATGACTATGAGATTCTATCTTACACCTATCAGAATGGCTTAGATCAAAAACACAAGTAACAGCTCCTGTTGGAGAGGATGTGGAGCAAGGGAAACATTCCTCCTTTGCTAGTGGGAGTGCAAACATGCCCAGCCACTTTGGAAATCAATATGGTAGTTCCTCAGAAAATTGAGAATCAACCTACCTTCAAGACCCAGATATATACTCTTGGGCATATATACAAAGGATGCTCAAACATGACAAGGACATTTGCTCAACAATGTTCACAGCAGCTTTATTTGTAATAGCCAGGACCTGGAAACAACCTAGATGCCCCTCAACTGAAGAATGGATGAAGAAAATATGGTACATTTACACAATAGAGTACTACTCAGCTGTTAAAAACAATGACATCAGCAAATTTTCAGGCAAATGGATGGAACCAGAAAAAAATCATCCTGAGAGAGGTAACCAAGACCCAGAAAGACAAACACGATATGTACTCACTCATAAGTGGATATTAGCTGTAAAGGAAAAGATAATCATGCTACAATCCACAGACCTAGAGAAGCTAAGTAACAATGAGGGCACAAGGGGAAGTGTGCCCTCAGATCTCCCTGGGGGGGGGAAATAGAAGATATTTCATGGGTAGACTTAGGGCAGGTAGGGATGGGAGCAGGAGGATCAGGTTGGGGTGGGGCATGGAGGAGGAGAGTCTTGAAAGAGACACCTAGAAGCGGGCATTTCGGGGTTCAGGTAGAAATCTGGTGCAAGAGAGATCCCCAGGACTCTACAAGGATGACCCCAGCTAAGACTCAAAGGAACAGCAGATGTGTAGCCTGAACTGGCCATCCCCTATGACCTGGCAGGACTTCCAGGGGAGGGACTGGGACACAAACCCAGCCACACAACCTTCAACCTACAGTCTGTCCTGCCTATGGATGTGTTGGGGTAAGAGTGGCCTAGAGATTAAGGGAGTGCCATAGAGATTGAAGAAGTGGCCAACCAACGACTGGTCCAGCCTGAGAACCAGAGTCCACCCCTGTCACTGCCTGGAGTGCCAGGACCCAGAGACTGAATGACCCAGAGACCTAGGATAGACCCAAACATGACTGGGGAAAATGTCAATGTAATGTTTAATGATACTCTGCCATACTCATAGATCAGTGTCTAGCCCAATTGTCATCAGAGAGGCTTCAACCAGGAACTGATGGGAACAAATGTAGAGACCCTCAGCCAAACATTAGGCAGAGCTCTGGAATCCTGAGGAAGAGGGGGAGGAAAGAGCATAGGAGCCAGAGGGGTTAAGGACATCACAAGAAAACCCACAGAATCAACTAACCTTGGCTCATAGGAACTCACAGAGTCCGAAATGACAACCAGGGAGCCTGCATGGGACTGACCTAGTCCCTCTGCTTTTATGGGACAGTTGTGTACCTTGGTCATCCTGTGGGACTCCTAACACTGGGAGCAAAGACTATCTCTAAGTCTTTTGCTGGCTTTTGGGACCCTATTCCTCATACTGGGTCACCTTGCCTAGATGCAATACAAGGGGTGGTGCTTAGTCTTACTGCAACTTGAAATGCCATATTTTGTTGCTATCCATGGAAGCCTGCCCTTTTCTGAATAGAAACGGAGGAGTGGATAAGAGGGAGGGCAGAAGGGAGATGAAGAGGAGGGTACAGGAGGAAAAGAGGGAGAGGAAGCTGTTAGGATGTCCATCTTCTTCAAATTTTCTGGATTTAAATTGTTTCTATTGCCGGGTGGTGGTGGTGCACTCCTTTAATCCCAGTACTCGGGAGGCAGAGGCAGGCGGATCTCTGTGAGATTGAGGCCAGCCTGGTCTACAAGAGCTAGTTCCAGGACAGGCTCCAAAGCTACAGAGAACCCTGTCTCAAAAAACCAAAAAAATAAAAATAAAAATAAAAAATAAGAATTAATTGTTTCTATTTATGTCTACCCTGCAGAGCATCCTTATACTTGTCCTTTCCCCAAATCTTCAGTACAATAGTAGATACAATCATGTCATCAATGAGATAAAAGAATATGCTGAGGTGTAATTTTAATATCAAGAGATAGAATTTATTATTGTCATATGCTTGTTTAAGTAATAGCTTATTGAAAAATAAGAACTTTAGGGATTCTTGTGAAAAAGTTAACATTATCAAATGGTCACAGCAATTTAACTATATCTTACCATCGACCTGCAGGTTTTTATTTAGGTCCCTCATTTGATTTTCTGAAAGTTTCACATCCATATTTTGCAAAATAGAGTCCAGTTTAAGAACATCAATATCTTCTCCTATAGAAAAAAATGTAAGCAAACTTTAGTTATGATCTTACTTAAAGGTACCATATACAGAGCCTTCTAGTGATCCTAACCCACAAAGTCTAAGACCCAGAGAAGTTCAGCTGTGCCAATGGAGCAACACCAGAATGACAACCAGAATAACTTTCCTGACCTGGTTTTTGTTGGCTGGCTGGTTGAGCACTGCTTAGGAATTCATATGCAAAGTTTTTATTTAATTAATTTTTTTAGAAAACCAACATGGTATCAGATTATTTTCTCTCCATCTACTACAGAACACACATGACTATCTGCAAAACTCCATGCAGAGTTTTAGAAGAAATGTGTACAAGGTATCAGAATACAGACAAGGGTGGCAGAAATCACAACCTGACTATTAGAAAGTTGCACAAACAAAAAATGTGATGATCTCAAAAACATCTACATTTTCTGTATGCATACCACTCACCTTCAATGGCTTCCACACTATCAGACAATTTCTTATGGTAGAATTCTCGAATATCTGCGTTAAAGGCACAAATCAGGTTGCAAGCGATTCACTGAGGCATCTTAAAAGCCATAATTCAGAATGATAGGCAGTGTGATTTCTCCCCAATATTTATGACATACTAGCAGATTAACAATACAATTATAGAATGGAAAACCCTTCTATGGGGCCTCTCCACCCATTCATCTGTCTTATCCCTCTTAACATTATTCCTATATCGAATTTCTTTCATTTCTCCTCTTTAATCTATTCCCATTCAATGTAGTTTTTTCATTCTTCCCAGCCAATCCTGGGGATGCCCAATCACTGGTTTCTAAAGCTAGAAAAGGCAGTTTTTTGGCTAATGACGGGGTCAGTGATTGACAGAGCAGACAGTCTGAAGAGTTTTGCATAATGCAGTTGAACTTCCTTTTAAAGGAGAGCTATTAGAAATTTATTCTAAAAAATGGAAATCTTATCTTTTTGAAAATTTTCTGGCAAGTAAATGGCATTATTCGTAAAAATGAATGAACATTCTCACAGAACAAGTATAACCATAAATTATCTTAAATTCTATGCAATTTTAAATTCTTACCATCAACAGAAATATTTGTTAGATCCATACTTCCTCTAGGTAGATTCTTTAAGTGCAGGATACTTCTTATATCAGTAACATCAATCTGTTCTCCTTCTAATGGTAGAAATACAGGCAAATAAGACTTTAACAAAAGATCCAAGGACTCTAAGCACACAGGCTTTTGGGCTTACCCAGTATTAACTGTCATATGGACAGAAAGAGCACAGTGACACCTATCCATTGTATCAGAAACAATCATGGGAATGTGATTTATTTTCTGATAATCATGATAGAATATATATATTCAACGATACTGTTGTATATAGGTCCAATTATTTTCTTTAATTATGAGACAGCCTTGCCTATTTATTTATTCAGAGACAAGGTCTCATTATGTAATCTTAGTTAGCCTGGAATTCACTTTTCAAACCATGCTGGCCTTGAATACTCAGAGAACCTCTTGCTTCTGTCACCTAAGTGCTGGTATTAAAGACATGCACTACCCCAGGCAACAGTCATTCTTTTATCCCAGATAATGCTTTCTCTGGGCCTATGCATGAGGAAAGGCAGCCCTAGCAAAACCTCCCTAGGGTAAACAAGATGTATCACCATTTCATACAGCACTGCTTACCTAGACAAGGTATAGCCAGGCCCTAAGACATTTAGATATGGCTTTTTATAATACAAACGTTAAAAAGAATAATAGATAGATGACTGGATAACTCAGTATGTTAAATTTAGGATGGAGAAACAGGATTTTAGACTCATAGTATTTTCTCACTAACCTTTTTCAGCTTTTATCATATCCATTAATTCATTGACTTCAATCTTTTCTTTAGCTATAGGAAAAGTCATAATTTAGAGACAGATAATAAAAACATTATTGTAAAAACATTAGCTGAATTTAGAAACAGGTATTAACACAACTGTAAAAATATTGTAGCTAATATAATAACATAAAATATTAAACTCCTTTCCCCTCTTCAGGACCAAGACAAAGATGACCTACTACTATCTCTTCTCTTTGACACTGCTGTAGAAATGCAGGCAAGGCAAGAAGAGGGTAGGCAGAACACAGCAAAGCTCTATGATATTGGAAGGGAGGATGTAAAAAATGTCATCATTTGCAGCAGGAAACCCTGCAGCCTCTATAAAACACTATTTCAACTACTAAGTAAATTTAACAAAGTGTGGTATGCAAGGCTCACACAAAAGTCAGTTTGCTGCTGGATGCTAACAGCAAACAACTAGAAGATATTATAACAAGATATAAGTAAAGCTCACAGGAAACGCCCAAGTCTTCTGCACTAAAAGTTACAAAACACTGTTTAAAGAAATAAAAGCCCTCCACAAAGAGAAAGAGGCATTATGCTTATTGCTAAGATATCCATACTTATTGTCTACTATCCCCAAATACAGAGAGAGAGAGAGAGAGAGAGAGAGAGAGAGAGAGAGATCAGCACTGTGACTCTATTTTCTCAAAATGAGTCTACAGTACAATATTATTTATATCAAAATTGCATCATTGTCTGTTGAAGAAATTGATAGTCATCCTAAAAACTAAAGTGGAGATGCTAAGGAACTAGAAGAGTGAAGGAATCCTGAAAATACAGAACGATGCTGAGAACACTCACTCTAGAGTCATGGGAGCTGATACAGTGATAGAGCAGACTCACTCTAGAGTCACGGGAGCTGACACAGTGATAAAGCAGACTCACTCTAGAGTCATGGGAGCTGACACAGTGATAGAGAAGACTCTAGAGTCACGGGAGCTGACAGTGGTGGAGAAGACTCACTCTAGAGTCACGGGAGCTGACACAGTGATAGAGCAGACTCACTCTAGAGTCACGGGAACTGAGACAGTGATGGAGAAGACTCATTCTAGAGTAACGGGAGCTGACACAGCGATGGAGAAGACTCACTCTAGAGTCACGGGAGCTGACACAGTGATAGAGAAGACTCTAGAGCCACGGGAGCTGACACAGCGATGGACAGGTCTATGGAACAGAACATTCAGAAACTGACTCATATTTTGATTAATAATTCAAGTTATTTTAATGAAGGCAGGAAATTCTTTTTAAGAATCGGTCCTAAAATTAGTAGGCATCTACTTATAAAACATTGACTACTATCTTTCATTTCACACAAAATTAACTCAAAATAGATCATATAATTAAACATAACATATATGATTAGAAAATATCTAGAAAAAGCACAGGTCAGCTGTGTGACCCTGACGTAGGCAACAGTATTTTTCAGTAAAATAAAAAAATTCACTACTCACAAAGACTAATAAGATGGACATTATCAAAATTAAATTTTTTATTAAAGACAAGATTAGAGAAATGCATCAGCAAACCATAGTCTTAGAAAAATATCTGGAATACATATATCTGACAATGAACATGTAAATAGGCAAGAATATATCAAATTATCTGACAATCAAAAGATGCTCTGTGTGAAGAATGACCTATAAGAGCCATGCTTTTAGTTTCAAATGAACGAGTTTGTTAGGTATATGGCAAGCAAATGTAAAAGAACAAATATCAAGTAGCACATAGATAGAAGCAGAAAAAAAATGATATAGAAAAGCACCATCAAATCGGGCACTTAAAGCATCCATCGGAAGTGACAGAGTAACCCGGTTGGGAAAGCAAGCAAAGGTCATATCATCAAATCACATGCAAACAACATCTTGCAGATGTTCACCAGAGTAAGTCCTGCTGAAGCCCTCATGCAGAAGTTTCCAATGGAGAGATGCTGAGCAGAAAAGTCTCTCCATGGATGCCCATTGTGTGTACATGCCAACCACAGGCATGTTTGTGTCATGGGATAAACAATTCTAGCATCTTTTGAAAATCCCTGGACAATGTCTTCTAGGCCTTCTTAAAGGTGTTATGTTTTTAAGACCCTTAGCTATTTGTGGTTTTTCTTTCTGCTTGTCAGTTAGTGGGCCAGCCTTCCCCAGGACAAGAAATTTTAGAGAACGTCTGAACATGCTAGGGTCTGAGACAAGAGCGCTGCCGCTCAGTCCCCAGATTTAGCTTTCAACAAACTTAAGGAGTCCATGGCCATTTACCAACATAATGCTTTTCTAAAAGATAATCTAATAAAAACTGCCAGAAGACATAACATACATTTCATAATATATTGAAATGTATTTTACATATTAAATATATTAAAATAAAATAAAACCAACTAGAACATGAATATCTTTAGTCATCTGAGAAACGTGAATTAAAACCTGTAGTCAGACTGATGAATATCTTAAATATTACCATAGAACCTTCATCTAACAACTGATGGAAACAGAGGCAGAGAACCACATCAGAGCACTGGGCTGAGCTCCCAGAGTCCAGTTGAAGAGTGGGAGGAGTAAGAATATGAGCAAAGAGGTCAAGACCATGACGGGGACACCACTGAAACAGTTTACCTGAGCTAATGGGAGCTCACCAACTCCAGGCAGACTGGGAAAGAACAAGCATAAGACAAAATTATTCCCGCCGAATGTGGTTGACAGTGCATGGCTGGGGCAGACTGAGGAGCCACTGGAAGTGGCACCAGGATTTATCCCTACTGCTTATACTGGCTTTTTGGGAACCTATTCTCTTTGGAAAGATACCTGACTCAGCCTAGATATAGTAGGGAGGGCTTTGGACCTTCCCCAAAGCAATGTGCCTTACCCTCTCTGAGGAGTGGATGGGGGGGTGGGGTGGGGGAGTAAGGGAAGAAATGGGAGGAGGGGAGGGAATAGGAACTTGGATTGGGCATGTATTATGAAAAAACAGTTTTCTTCTTAAAAAAATAATGTAGATAAAAATAAAATCAAAATAAATTATAATTTCATATACATTGTTTAAAATGAAAGCTAGCAATAAGGATACTGGGCAAGGATGTGAAGCAACAGGAACTTTCAAAAAGTTTGTGCCTAGTCTTATTGCATCTTGTTATGCAGTGCTCAGTTGATATCACTGGGAGGCCTGTTCTTTTCTGAAGAGAAAGGGAGGGGCAGTGGATCTGGGGGAGAAGGGAGGTGGGGGAGTAGGAGAAGTAGATGGGGGGGGAGGCTGCCATCAGGATGTATAGTATGAAAGAAGAATAAATAAAAAGAAAAAAATCTACATATACTCTATAATATAGTAAGATTCTACTATATTCTACAAGAACCTCATGCCTAACTAAGAATCTGTGGCTCATGAGGCCAGAGGCTCTAGAGGGGAAACCTCCTACAGCCATGTTAAAACCAGATACAGATGAACTACCTTCTAACTACTTTTCCTTATACCTGTATCTTAGTACGGATCTCACTCTCCCATCAAAGAAGTTGCTTTTTTACAGCAGACAGAAGCTATTACAGAGAACTACAATGAATCCAAGTGCAAAGAATAAATAACTGTTGAGTGCCTATTCCCAAATGGGATAGTGATAACACAATCCCTATACCCAAGGCTCAAGGAATATCACAGAAGAGGAAAATGAAAGATTTACAGAGCCCCAGGACCAGGAGGACAAACGTAAAACAGTGTCTTCTGGATATAACTGTGATGTTGTTACCCAGGAAAATCCTAACAATTGGTCCCTGCACAAGATCACACCAGTCTACACTGCAGCCACAAATGGGAGAAAGAAAAAGGGAGCCAAAAGGGCCCACCTCTAGTTGAAGAGATTAGGCAATTGAGAGCTGCTGAGGGAGAAGAGACAGTTTTCTTCAAGGACAAGCCCCTGATAGGATACCTATGCCCAAGTGGCCAACCTTACACCCAAGTACATATGGACAACGCTAATGAGTCTCAGTAGCTCATTCATACATATATGCATATATAATCATAGATAAATATCTAATGTATATGCATATATATAATTATAGATAAAGGCATCAATATGACAGAGGGCTAGGGAGGCACACAGGACAGGATGGGGAAAGGTGGGGCAAATATGATGAAAATATGTGGTACTCATGTGTGAAAGTCACAGGAAATTTAAAAAACTGAAGTCAGTACATTAGTTATTTACAAATAGAAAAGAATTGAGTTGTAGAAAATCTTCTAAATGAACATATAAATCTCTCTGAAGAAAACAAATTGTCATTTCACATCCTCACCTTCAGTTGGCAGGTAATTCACCAATTCGGAGGGTTCCTGAGTTTCAGGTTCTATTTCCTTGTATTTAGAAATTTTTTTCATGTCGTCACCAACATCTCTTCCTTCAAAGCAAAAGAAATACTTTTGGAAACATTGTGCAGGAAACATTGTGCATGTGACACAGTTCACTAACACACCCACGAGCACACACACACACACACACACACACACACACACACTACATTTTAATGTTAGATAAAAAGACATAGCCCTTGTGTATGCCCAGTGGATCTTGACTGCATTTCCTGAATTCTAAAATGGTCTTTGGATTAAGGGTGAGGCAAAGCCCATGTAGCTGTAAGTCTAGTCATTCCATGGATGACTGATTCCAGGGCCAGCAGCAAAAACAAACAAACAACAAAAAAAAAAAAAAACAAAGACAGGGTTACTCAAACCCCCTATAGAACATAACACAATATTTGGATACACTATATATGCATCCTTCTAGACATTTTTTTCATCTCTAGATTAACTTTAATACCTAATACAATGTAAGTACTATGAAAATACAAGTAGTCACATATGGCTATTAAGTACCCAGCAATAACTTGGTGAATGAATAAATGAATGAATGGTGAAAACATCAATTTACATTACTAAATTAAAAGAACAAGTTATTCTTACCCAAACTAAACAAACACTATCAACATCAGCTTCAAGCCCCCAAGTTCTCTTGAGGGTACAATGCTCTGGTGTCACTTACCATAAACTGAGGACTTTGAGGTTGATTCCTCGGGTGTCAATTTGAAAGCCATGTTTCCAAGTAGACTGTCAAGATCACGAACATCCACTTGCATTCCTTCAAAGAGCAGAGGCATAAGGAGGTTGAAATACAAGTCAAAATAAAATAAATGTAAATCTTTTGTACCATGTGTATCACGTCGACATAAAAAGGCACCTCAAGCAAGGTCCATAAGTGTTCAAGGAGATTGTTAATAAACTGAAATCAATCTATTTGCTTATTTTAATGCTGAAAATAAGCATAAAAGAAACTACATGTTTAAAGAGAATTAAGAAATAACTAAGGTTATTTATAGACAGCCAATTTAAAAGTCTGAACATAAATATTTAAACAGTGGTAGTGTTTGTTTGGTTACTACATCTTGATCTCTATGAGCCTCTCGAAATAGTTTGTTTCCTTCTCCCAAATTTTGATACCTATGCCAGTTTTGTTATTTCTACTGCTGGCACTGAAAGAAACCTAAAATAAATATAACATCTTTTAAAAATAAAAGAGGAAATTGCTTAGTACATACAATGTAGTATATTATTAAAATTAATTATATAAATATATGAGATTGATTGCTGTAAAATTAATAAGAAAGGAAGAACAAAAGCAAAACACTTCTGCTAATCTGGCTTTTTTATTTTATGTGCATGGGTGTTCTGTGTCTGTGCACCAGTCATGTGCCTGGTCCTTATGAGGGTCAGAAGAGGGTGTCATATCTCTTAGAACTGGAGTTACTGGTGGTTGTGAACCACTTTATTAGTGCTGAGAATCGAACCTGGGTCCTCTGGAAAAGCAGCCAGTGTTCTCAACTCCTAAGCCATCTCTCCAGCTCTCATCCGGGCTCTTGATTTGTGTTTCCCTCACTCTCAGTAGTTTTCACACACTGTTGTCACCTACTCTTATACATTTCCATTAGCTATTAGCAAATACATGCCCCAAATGATGGCTGAGAAAGAGATATCATGCTAATTTGTTCACATATGCAAACCATGAAATTACTTTGCTCCTAGAATATACCCATCTCAAAATAATATATAAAACCAAATTCTTATTATGGTAAATGTATCAATTCTTTAGCACCTGAGACAACACCAAGTAGGTTAATGCAAAAATACTTCCGTGTTTCATATGTTTCCTACTTCAATGGCCTTTCCTCTGTTAGCAAATTCACACAACTCTCTGCCTCCTCCCATTTCCCTGTAGGTCTTAACCCAGTACAGCTCAATGGAATGAAATGTCATCACCAGCCTTCCTTATTCCTGGTGACAAGATCTGTGATTTGAAAAGGCATGTATACATTCTATTAAGTGACAGTTCATACATTTCTAAATAATAAAGTTCAATTTATCTGAGATTGTAGCTATTTAGTATTATCTCTTTTTATAAAAGTTACATAATTATCATAGATGGTTGGATAATGCAAATTTCTAAGAGTATAATCACGAAATGACAATTCTAACTCTCCTGAAGACATATCAACTGTTTTTGAAATTTTATCTAATATTGGTAATGTTCACCATAAATTGGAAATGACTTCTCCCGCTCCAGCTGTTCTCTAGACAGTCTCTCTCTCTCTGCATCTTTTAAGGCATTTTCCATGTCGCTGATATCAATTTCTCCTCCTCCAGAGTAAAAACAGAGAAATATGAAATGTTTTCTTAACTGTTATAATCCCAAATTATGAAGGATGAGTTTGGTCATCATACTTGCTAAACAATAAACCTTAAGTTGCAAATATACAGAATCATTTTAATTTTAGAAAATTTTTGCCACCATAATGATGGTTATAAAATAATATCTCACAGTTAAAGTTCAAGTCACTTAAAAGATCATTTGTAAAATTGGTACAAATAAAAATGCAATTTCGTGTATGTAATTAGGGTAGAAATCAAGAGTAAAGGATTTAAGAAAATGTCAATAAGCTTAAAAAATAAGGAGCATGTCTCTAAATAAACCATACATCAAATATATTCTAAGTGGAAATAAGACTATGTTTAATCTAACGACAGTCTGTTCCACTTTGTCTGAAAGTCAGAGAGTTGGAGCTTACTTTTGCTTTATCAAAGTTGTTGACAACAGGTGTGTCTACAAATCAAGTTATCCTGACCTAGGGCGTAGTTACTTGGTGTTTTGGACATTAAGATGGCCCACAGAGGTAAATCGGCTCCACCATGACCAAAGGCCAGAGAATTAAAACATACTCCTGTACTCCTTCTTTTAAAATAGGAGGTTGACATTAGGAGTGGCTGCCTACAGGGTACTTGGTCTAGAGGTATGTTCACTGCCCCGAACATCAACTACTTTGCTCATAAAATAATGGCTTGATGTCTCAAGTATTGATGCAAGTAACTGCTCTGGTTGTCCTTTGTGTCATGTTAAAGCCGTCTTTTACTGTCTTCTCCCCTCCTTTTGTATTGGAGTATAAAAGTGTATGAAAAATAAATGTGGGAAAACTCAAAATTCAGCATTCAGGATCCGCTGAGTTGCCCTCCCAGTACGATCTTTCTTTATCTCTGTCCCTCCTCCCTAACATCTCTAATCCACACGCCCTACCCTGGAAGGTGCAAACCTGCCATGACTAGGATCACGGCAGAAGTCACCCCAAGTGGTGGCTTATGACACTGCAGTGGGTACCAGCAATGCTAGTGAGACAAAGGCTTCATGGAAGACAGATACCTAAACCTGCTAATGCTTTGCTTCAGATAAGTAACATGCATTATTTAAGTTGTCATCCATCAATAATTACCATGAATTTAAATGGAATAAATTCCATGATTCAAAGACAGGTTACATGAATTTAAAATCAAAGCAGATAAAAGCCAAGACCAGCAACATTATGCTTACAAAAAATTGCTTTTGCCAGTAAAGATATGCACAAACTAAACATAAAAGGAGAGAAAAAGATGTTTCACACAGATGGAAGTCAAGCTTAAGCAGGATTTTTTATACCACACCAGACAAATAGACTCTAAGACAAATACTACAGTGGCTAGAGAGATGACTAAGGGGTTAAAAGCACTCGAAGATCCGGGTTCAATTCCTAGCACCCACATGGCAGCTCAAAAACCATCTTTAACTCTAGTTCCAAGGGATCCAATATGCTCTTCTGGTCTGGGTGGGCACCAGGCATACATATAGCCAGTGCATAGACTGTATATATGCAGGCAAAATGTCCATACACATAAAATAATATTTAAAAATTAAAACTGAAAAAGGGGCAAAGAAGGTCACAATATAATGATCAAGGGATCAGTTTTAAAATATATAGCAACTTAAAATGCATACACAGTCAACATTCACCTATCAATTTTATGAAACAAGCATTATTCTATCTAAAAGGAATGATAGATAACAATATAATAACATGGAGAGACTTCATTACCAATGTTCATCAATGGATAAATAACCCAGAACAAAACAGTGAAGAAATGTGAGTTAGATGCTACTGTAGCCTAATGACATGGACAGAACATTTCATCTAACAGCTGTAGAGTACACATCATTTTCACAAACACACAGAATATTCTGCTGGAAAGAACTGTATTATCTCACCATAAAGTAACTATCAATACATTGTCTAAAGGATGAAAACTAGAAACTTAAAACACTAGCCACTTTGGAAATTATTCAGATATACAGATTACATATCATGCTATTTAATGAACAGTGGGTCACTGAAAATATTAGTGGAAAATTCAAATTATTTGCCAAATAAGTGAAAGTGGAAGCACAGCTTATGGCACACAACAACAAAACAAAAGACCCAGTAAAGAGAGAGTTTATTCCAATAAGCACCAACACCAAAATAAAAGAGAAATATTTCAAATAAACACACCTGATCAAGCATATAGTCCCATAAAGAAAAGAACAAACAAACTCCAAAAGTAGTAAAAGACAATCAAAACCAAAGATCAGAGCAGAAAACAAAATATAGACTAAAAATATTACAAAACATGAGTGAAGCCAACAACTATTTTACAGAAGACATCAAAATTGTCAATACTTTGTGTAGACTAGTCAAATAAAAAAGATTCAGAAAAACTTATAAACTAAAAAAGAAACAGTAAAAATGGCATCAAATTACAAAGAATTACTGGAGACTACTATCAACATCTACATGGCAATAAATTGGGAACCTTAAATGGAAATTTTTCTGAACACATGTAACCTGCCAAACTGAGTCATGAAGACATAGAAACCTGGACAAACCAACATGAATTAATGAAATTGAGTCAGTCATGAAAAGTCTCTCAACAAAGCAAAATCCAGGACTACTCAATGTTCAATTCTACCTTAAAGGAAGAAGCATGTTTTTTCTCAAATTAGTTCATAAATGTATAAGGAAGGCAACTCTTTCAAACACATTCTGTATCTGGCATAAACCAAGACAAGGTCATAACAGCAAAAAGAGTGAGCTGAAGGGCAACATTTCTAATGACTACGGTTACAAAAAATCTTCAAAATATATCTAGCAAATAAAATCCAACAGCACACCAAAAAGATTACTCACCATGGTCAAGTGACTATTTCAACATAAAAATCAAGAAATACATCACATCAGCAGAGTAAAAAAAAATCATCTAGTCAAATCTCAATAGATTCAGAAAAAAAGCATTTAGTAAAATTCAGGAATCTATCATGTAAAACAGATGAATAAATATATTTCATATAGAAGGATCCCACTTCAAATAAAGCTTTGTTTATGATAAACCAATGATTAGCTTGTACTGATGGAAAACCCAGAAAGATCATGTAAGATCTGGAATAAGACAATGTTGTCCATGCTCACTGCTTATTCTCAACACAATTAGGTAGATGTTAGCGCAACTAGGCAAGAGAAAAATAAAAATCCTACAAATAGGAGGGTGGAAATCAAATCATACATATAATAGGTGTCATAATTCTATATGGAAAAAAGTCTAAAGATTATGCTAAGGATTATTAGAAACAATAACTAAATTGTTTCTAATTCAGCCAAGTTATGGGATACATAACCAACATGCAAAAATCAATAGTGTTTTTATACACCCATAAAAATCTTTCTGAAAAAGGAATTGTGAAGGCAATCCACTCAGTGACAGATTCAGTATGGGAATAAGTTTAACAAAGGAAAAGAAAGGCCTCTACAAAAAAAAACCATCAAGCACCAACACAAGAAACTGAAAAAGACAAAAAACATAAGGAATTTTTTATAAGCATGCATTAGAAGACACAGTAAGACTGTGAAAAGTTGTATAAATTTGATGTATACAAGGGATATATAAATTTGATGGGTGCCACTTCCATCAAAATGTCAATGGCATTATTCACAGAAATTTTAAAAAAAGCTAAAATGCATATGAAAGCAAATAGGCCACAAATAGCCCAGCAGTTTTAAACATAAATGAAGTTAGAGCACTGTAACACCTGGCTTCAAGACATGCTACAGAGCTACAATAACCAATGCAGCATGCTACAGACCTACAGTAACCAATGCAGCACGGTACAGAACTACAGCAACCAATGCAGCACGGTACAGAACTACAGCAACCAATGCAGCAAGGTACAGAGCTATAGTAACTAATGTAGCATGGTACGGAGCTACAGTAACCAGTGTAGCATACTACAGAGCTACAGTAACCAATGTGGCAAGCTACAGAGCTATAGTAACCAAGGTAGCATGCTACAGAGCTACAGCAACAAATGTAGCATGCTACAGAGCTACAGTAACTAATGTAGCACAGTACAGAGCTACAGTAGCCAGTGTAGCAGGGTAATAGCATAAAAATCAGGGTAATATTTGAAAAGAGATAAAACCATTGCCTCAAATAAATATACATACTTCTCTTGTTGCAGTCCTATTTCATAACAGCCCAAGTATGAAAACAAACCAGGTGAATGGAAAAAGAAATGGAGCATATATACAGAATAAAACATTATTGGGCAGAAAGAATGAAATACTGTCACTTGTAGCAAGCTGGATGGAACTGAAGAACATTATGTTAAATAAAACCAAATATTACATGTCTTTATTATAAATGGAAGCTTTTTACAGAAGTTAATTTGATTGTAGAATAGTGATTATTAGTTAGAAAACATGGCAGGGGAATGATGATAGGAGGTGAAATAATGGTATCAAAACATAAATACAAAAAATAAACTCTAGTTTTCCACACTAGGGTAACTATAGGTCACAATAGCCTATTTTATATTTTAAGAGGAACTAGAAGAGTCAGAAAGCTCCAAATATAAAGAAATAATAAACAGATTGGGATGTTAATTACTCTGATTTGATCAGTACATTTTGTATACATGTGTTGAATTATCAACATAAGTAATCATGTTTATTATATGCTAATAAAAATAAATTATTTTTAAAATTATAAAAACCTTAATCTTTAAGCCTGTATGTAAGATGATACAGCATGTACATATAATCAATACACATTATCTCTTATCTATTCAGACAACTATGCATTCTTGGTAATGCCTAATGAAAAGTAAATTCCATATAAATAATTGAGAGAATATTAGTATCTGAGAGAATAGTATTATTGAGGCACTTAAAGTCTGTACTTTTAACACAGACAAATTTGTTTTCCAAATACTTATGATCATATGACTGAACCAGTGTGCAGAAATCATGGGTATGAGGGTCAACTCTAATTACCTCCAAATAGCAAAGGGGAATAACTATAAAGAGAGACAAGAATCTCTGAGATTATTGGTTATCTACCTCATCATCTAAGTAGAGGTTAAGTAGGAATATGGATAAATTCATTTGGTGATAATTTTAAGCTGGTTATATGTGCATATGTAATAATTTTGTGTCATATCAATAAAATATTTATCATATAAAATATAGCTTAGTGTAAAGAATTAGAGCCTTTACTTTACATAACTTCTCACTGACCTGAGGCAACTTGTAATATATCCACCAGTGAGTCCAGATCAGTCTTCCCTTTATCTGTAAGAAAACATAAATTCAAGCAATTTTAAATAATGACCTAGGAAGTAGCTAAAGTTTTATATCGTGCATTATTATTTAGGTTAACTTTAATTGAATAATCCTTCATTTTCAAGGATTTGTTCTTGTTAGTAAACTGTCCCTTGACCACTGAACCATGCATGCTCTCTGGATCTGAGAAAATTATGTTCCTTCTAGGCTATGATACTTCTTTGCAAGCATGACAAAAAATGCCGATTATGCAGTTAATTCTCTGAAGATTCTCAATTCTGAGAATGCCATCAATCTTTGCCCAGAAAGACAAACACCATCTGTTCCCTCTCATACATGATGACAATAATCTCTAACTATTAAACATGAATACCCAGGTGGTTGTAAATGTAGGCAAAGTCCAGGAAACTAAAAAAGAGCTCACGAGATAATACATTTATTCTCTCTCTCTCTCTCTCTCTCTCTCTCTCTCTCTCTCTCTCTCTGTGTGTGTGTGTGTGTGTGTGTGTGTGTGTTTGTGTGTGTATGTGTGTGTGTGTGTGCGTGTATGCACACGTGTGCATGTGCATATAGAGGCCAGAAGACAGCTTTAGGAGTCAGTTTTCTCCTCCCTCCACTTGACTTCTGGAAATCAACTCAGGTAGGTCATCAGGCTTGTAAGCAAGTACCTTTTATTCACTGAGCTATCTTGGAGGCCTAAGACTATACATTTTTAAAAACCATTTACTCTGAAATGTTACAAGTATACCGTAAGTTGAAAGAATTGTATAATGAACAACTTATGCTCACTGTCTAGATTTGGCTATTAATATTTTGTTACACTTATTTTGTCATATATTGTTCCATCCATCTTCCCATTATATGTATGGTAATTTGAGGTAGAACTGGCATTATAGAGTGTGTGATGCAGAAAAGTAGTGTGTAGTGATATTTTGTTTGTATTCAAGCAAATAAAGCTCACCTGAAGATCGGAGTGCAAAGCTAAGCCACTAGTTAGCCACAGAGGTCAAGCATTGGTGGCACACACCTTTAATCCCAGCACTCGGGAGTTGGAGGCAGGTGGATCTCTGTCAGTTCAAAGTCACCCTGGGCCACACAAGATTGAATCTGCCTAAAAGAGACCCCAGCAGTTGGGGTGACATGCCTTTAATCCCAGAACTAGGGAGGTAGAGACAGGAGTTATATGGCTGGACAGAGAGAGGAATATAAGGCAGGAGGAGACAGGAGCTCAGATGCAGTCTGGGATGCAGTGTGAGGTTTTGTAGAGAGAGATTCAGTCTAAGGATTCATAGCAACAGGACTGCTCCTTTTGGTCTGAGCACTGGTAGAGGTAAGAACTCTCTAGCAGTTGGCAGCTGTGCTTCTCTGATCTTTCAGCATTAACCCCTCTATATGACTCTGGGATTTTATTATTAAGACCAATTAGATTTCGTGCTACATTAGAGACATGAAAGAGCAAGAACAAAACATGTTCCTTTAATAACTGAGGTGATAGCATGAATGTGGCCACGAGTGAAGAGCTACTAGACCAGACAGGGAAATATTAAATTTCATTTTAAATATGCCCCAAAAGATTCCTTTCTATGGAATATCTAATGGAAATGTCTAATAGCCCCTTGCATGTCCAATTTTGAAACATAGGTCAAAGTTCTACATAAAATTTATCTGCATGTAAGTAACTGGTAAAGGTATGAATACCAAGAAGATTTTCCAGAGATAGCATGCAAACTAAAAATTAGACATGAGTAAGACTGACACTGGGAGAATGAGATAGAAAAGGAAGAACCAAAATTTCTACTCCAAAATTATCACTAGTATCAAAGACATGAGAGAGCATCCATAAGTAACAGAATGGATAAGGACTAGTGAGTCAATAGGGGACACAGCCTGGACCGGCACCTCCTGGGGCCAGGCAAGACTTCCAGCAGAGGGACTGAGACACCAACCCAGTCATGTAACCTTCGACCTACAGTCTGCCCTGCCTATGAGATGTGTTGGAGTAAGGGTGACGTAGCGAGTGTGGGAGTCACCAACTAATGACGGGTCCAGTCTGAGCCCATACCATGAGAGGGAGCCCACACCTGATACCGCCTGGAGTGCCACACCTGATACCGCCTGGAGTGCTAGGACCCAGAGGTTGGATGACCCAGAGACTTAGGATAGAACCAAACATGACTGGAGAAAAAAATGTCAAAGTAATGATGCCTAACAATATTCTGCTATACTCATAGATTGGTGCCTAGCACAGTCGTGATTAGAGAGGCTTCATCCAGCAACCGATGGAAACAGATGTAGAGTACACAGCCAAAAATTAGGCCCAGATCTGGGACTCCTGACAAAGAGAGGGAAGAAGGATTGCAGGAGCCAGAGGGGTCAAGGACATCACAAGAAAACCCACAGAATCAACTAACCTAGGTTCCTAGGGGCTCACAGAGACTGAACCAACAACCAGGGAGCCTGCATGTACATGTGTACATGACACTTATGCCTTGGTCTCCTTGTGGGAGTCCTGACAGTGGGAGCAGGACTGTCTCTGACGCCTTTTTTTTTTTTTTGTCTCTGACTCTTTTGCTGACTTTTGGGACCCTTTCCTCATACTGGGTCACCTTGCCCAGCCTCAATACAAGGGAGGTGCTTAGTCTTATTGCAACTTAATACGCCATGTTTTGTTGACATCCTGCCCTTGGAGGAGGAGTGAATGAGGGTGGATTGGGACAAAGGTGAGGCTGGGGGAGGGGCATGTAAGGGACTGGGAAGACAGGAGGGAAGGAGGGAGGGGACACTGCAGTTCATTAAGGAGAGACTATGGCAAGCTCCTGGTATTCTCAGAGAAGCCTGACAGGGATCAGAGTCAGAACCCAGAAGCACACGGGAAGTGTGAAAAGAATACACTTGAACTTCCTACTCATTTCTCTTCCCGCCGCTTTATTCTGCTTCCCAGACATGCGCTGCTGTGGAAGGAGACCTTGCAGTAATAGGCTAGGCAAATGTTTTACCCTAGATCTGGGCTTAGAAAATGAAGACAGCCTTTGCTCTCAGTCTGTAACTGGGTTTTCTGAGACTATGCATTATTTTTTATCAGTACAAAATTAACTTGTTTTCAGAAATAATAGTCTATAAACTTCAAGAACCCCTGAAGGTTGTTTTTCTATATCGAAAATTAGTTACCATCAACTGGGAGGTTTCTTTTCAGCTCTTCAACTTCTCCTTTGGTGAGTTCAATATCTACCTTCCTGAGCATGCTGTCCAAGTCCCTGATGTCTACTGTCTCCACTTAGTAAAAAGAAAAATCAACATGAAAGTTTTCACTAATGCTGAAATGTCTCTCGTTCGTGCATATGAGCTATAACTTTTTGGCAAGAAGACAATATTCAATATGGTTAGCTTATTCCCACCCACTCTCACTGTGGAAAAGCAAACACACCACAAATTACCTCCAGCGCATTATTTCTATGATAAGAAAGGAAGTTCTCCCAAGGTGGAAAGAAAAATTACTATGGCTGTGATAAGAACACATTGGTATGAGTATTTTTCTCTACTATTCTCTACATAATAGATTTTTTTTTCAAAAATCTAACTTGATTTCCAGTGTTCCATTGTATAAAATGTGATGATCTTATCTGCCTCACAGACTTCCTGTGAGGTTACTCACATGTGAAGAAGATCTAGAACTCCGCTGAGCACACATCAGGTGTGGGACGCATGTTGGTAACTATTCTGAGTCAGTAGAGGACTGATTCTCTATTTAATAAAAGCCACAGCCATTGCTACAGTAACCACAGTCACTTGACGACGGCTATGACGACCGTTCTACTCGGTCACTTCCAGGTCACCGCTGAAGTGAGAGCGCTGCCTCAAAACCTAACACTGATGACTCTTGAGGAATAATATCTTAGGCTGACCTTGATCTCCACACACACAAGCACCTATGCACACACAAACGTGCAAACACACACAGACACATACATACAGAAAACACTGATAGCTCCCTGTAATAAAATGAGTCAACTAGACAAACACCATTCTTTTAAATAAAGAGAAACTGGGTTACTTTAATGAGCAGAGTTAAATTCAGTCGTTGTACCTTTTGGGACCTTTATGCATAGCTAGAGTATGTGGAAGGTTCAGAAATGAGTTTTGTTTTAAGCATACCATATTGAATCTATATGCACTTTACTTTGTCTCTTGTTAAATTTTAATATGCTGCTTATATACACCCATCAAGTATTTTTTTCTCTTAACAACTACTTCCTGATTTCTCCCTCTATCTCCTCAGCCTAAATTCCCTCTTTTCCATATCTGGACTCTAAGTCTGTAAGAATTTCCGTGTCACTGTTAGGTATTGTCTAATCTTGATGGTTACAAACAGGGAGTGAATGATTTACTAGTACCAATACCCAAATATTTTTATCTCACAGAAGCCTCACTGCAAATCTCCTCTGAAAGGAAATTCAACAACTCAACATTTCCTATTCCTTATCTGTGAAGTGAGTTGGTATGTTTCCTAGAATATTTTGAATGTCATTGGAATTATTTTTTCTCTCATTTGAAAGGCTAGGAATAGAGCCCAGAAAGATGTTTAAGAATTCTTTAACAGAAGGCAAAGCAAGATGGCTGCAGAATAACACTCGCCCTCCATCTTCTTACAGAATCTCCATCAGAACGGTTAATCACACATGAAACTACCCTCACAGGAGCTAAGGAAATCAAGTGAGAGAAGACAGGAAGGAGGGAGGTGATATACCACTCCTTCCCTAACTCCAAGAAACACAGCATGGAGAGAGATGCCTCCCACTTGGGAAACGATATGAAACTAAATGTAGTCTTCAGAACTGGAATACAGCACTGGACAAAGCCTTGTAGTCACCTGGGCTCATGGTCATGGACCAAGCCCTGGATTTATGTTAGTGGGTAGCCAAGGGAATACCTCTACCATGCCCCTTCTCAAACCTTTGCCAGCACAGCTGAACCCAAAAGCTGAGCAGACCTGACCAGCTCCTCTCCCCTACCTGTGGATAAAGCTTCCAAACTTGCCTGGCCAGCAGGCAAAGACAAGCAACAGCAATTAGATGGACTTGGATTCTGCGTATCATCATCCCTGACTACCTATAGATCTTTCAAGCCACATATACAATCATAGCAACAGTCAGATCACAGCAGAATAGACCTTGTTCCCCTCTGTACTACTCTGGTTTTAGCAAGCTGTGGGTAACAGCTGTGACTCAGTGCTGTCGCATTTGTAGCCATGAGATTGCCCAGCTTCTACTTTCCAAATTCGGAGGCAGTACAGCACAAAGGGAATCATTCTCTGCTTTAGGGAGAGGAGGGAGGTATGATTTGCTGATTTGGTGACTAAAACTGGATCCTTATGATGAAGCCAAGCCTGGGGAATTATCTGAACACAAGTCGATGGCTATGTGGAAGGCATCTGAGCTACCTTGTTCCTGGGATGAACTACTGTTTTCTCTTCCAGTCCAACCTTAAAAACAACTGCAGATTTGGGATAACTTGGGCTTACAGCAGTCTCTAGTGTTGAAACAGTGACAATACACCAAGTGTGGGCTGGCAGTAAATCTGGATTTGGGGCACATCCTGTGCTGAAATAGAAGTCGCGATCACAGGCACAGAAGACAAGTAGCTTGCCAGTGTTTCTAGGAGGAGAAAAGTCAAGTTGTGAGGACTGGAGTAGATGCTTACTCAGTGTGCAGATGATGATGATACAGGTCCCAAATCTCCAAGAACTTCAGGGAACCATGGTCAAGTTTAACAGACAAGATGAGGCACCAAGATCTGAGGCTAGGAGCTAGGGAATGGGCTAGCAGGTAAGGAGCTAGCTGCACAAGGATGGTACCTGTGTTTGGATCCTCAGCACCCACGTAAAAGCTAGACACTTCCCCACACGTTTGTAACACAGCAGGGTAGACAGAAATATCCTGTATCCTAGGTAAGGTAGAGACAGGAGTATCCCTTGGACTTGTTGGCCAGCCTAACCAACAGTAAGAGACTCAGGCTCAAAGAATGAGGTAAAGAATTAGAGAATTATTGAGGAATACACTTGATGTCAATCTCTGGCTTACACACACACACACACACACACACACACACACACACACGATGTATCAGTGAACAAAGCATATGAGATCGGACACATTCAGATTCCCAAACTGGCCCTTGTTCCAGTCCACCAAATCAATCTGGAGCAGGATTTAAAAGCAGCACCATCTTCCACAAGTATTATGTGTGCGCATACTTATGCATGTGTGTGTGTGTGCACGTGTGTGTACATGTGCACATGAACTACCCTAAATACCATAAAAGTGAGGCTTATTTCAGCTAGAGAGAATTCATTCAGGCAGGATTATTTTAAAATATGTTCAGCTGTCTTTGGTGGCTCAAATTTCAGTAGTGTGAGGTCAAAAACCCACCATCCTACACTCTGAGGAGTGATGTCTAGCGTGCTCATAATTACCATGCCAACTCGGTACCAGTCCTTCAGATGGTTTGTCAGAGAAATCCAGTCCCATTTTCTCCAAAACGGTGTCAAGTTCACTAACATCGGCCTTCCCCTCTAGGAAAGAGAGCAAATTTTGAAAAAGGTGTTACAACTCTATGATCTAAAAACAATGTCCATATATTATCCTTACTAGGTTCAAAATCTTTCCAAGTAAAATGATATTTGATACCAAATCAGAAGCAAACTTTACTCCATTCAATTGATGTTGATGAAACATCTACTTAGCCAAAGTCCTAAGAGGAAGTTGGCTGCAAGCTTCAACTTAGGTATCACCCTAGGCATTCTGTACCTACCAAATCTAAGTTAAGGTAAAGCCAGCACTCTGTTGCTGTCGATCATGACACGTTTTTCTTCAATAGCATTGCTGCTTTTGAAAACTTTTATTTTTCTGTTAATTTCTGCCCTGCTTACCAAGAAAATGTGAGTTCCATGAACACAAGGAAATTGTCTAATTACATACTGCATCTCTTACACCTCAAGAGGCACCTAGAACTTCAAGATGCAGTAAAGACTGTCTAAATAAGTTATCAAACTGAAAATACACAAAGCAAGACTGAAACTTTAGCTAAATGAATAAGGGTTATTTTGTTGTAAAGTCTATCCAGAATGTGGTCTACATTGTTAGCAAATTCTCAGTTCCTAGTCAAAAACCGTAATGAGCACTATTTTCCAAAGTGCAAAGGACCAAAGTACCATGTGTCACAAACAGTAATTTTGTGTATACAGATTAAGATTTCTTATTTTTGTCATAATTTTGCACTCACCCTCTTTTTTAAGAAGATCAACTTCATCCAGAAGTGTATTTAGAGCTACCTTTCCATCAGCTGTAATAAAAATCATTTTGAAAACAGAATGCCTTACATTTGCAAATCCACTAATGTATTTTAAATATATAAAACTAAGTTGTGACTTAGATTCAGGACACTGCCATGGTAGGATAAGAGCCAGATCCTACCCATGAGCCTTCAGTCTACTCTGCATCTCTATAAACTGCTGAATCAAGTTGCCTGCTCTCTTCCTTGTCTTCAGCACTTCTTGCTGTCCTACTTTCAAGTCTTGTTCCTTCCATTCCCATTTACCCATGGTTCTTACCTTTCCTTTCTGTTTTCTTTTCCTAAACTAAGTCGCTCCCAGCAAAGACATCCTGAAGAATTATTTACGCATGACAGTTATACCAAAGAATTATCAAGGACAATTTTTAATGAATTCAGGTCACATTTTGATCTACATATTTCACTTTTGTACATTTTAATTGAAATATGACTACATCATTTCCCCCTTCTTTTTCTTCTCTTTGCCCATCCCAAGTCCCCTCCCTCCAACTCCTTCCTTGTCTATATTTTAAAAGCTTGAAAGCATGAAAATTAACATTTGAAGCTCAAAGCCACATTAATTCAGATAATTTCCAAAATACTTTTCTAAGGATGGCAAGAGGGAGTGGATGGTGTTAAGACACACGATTTTCCATTGCTGGATCATTTGAACTCCTCAGATGGACAATACTTTGATAAATTCAAATGCAAGACTTAGCCTTTCTGAATATGTCACAAAGCTCCAATACAGAGAAGTAAATGTAATTTAACAACTCCGCATACATAAACCTAACTCCCTTAGATAATATCCATAGCAGCAGACATGCTTACTGTCAACTGGCAGATGTTGAACTTCTTTATTTGTGAGTTTCTCTTCCATCTTCTCCAGGACATTGTCTAATTTTGCGGTGTCAACCTTTCCTCCTTAAGAAAGACAAGACAAATATTTTTTACACAACTCATAATGGTGTGAAAACATGACCACATATAATGTTTGGGCACACATTCTATTTCTAAACATTTGTTTCCTAGTTTCAAAGTACAAAGCAAGGCTGTGCGATAAAATGGCTTTTCAAAGTTGATACAACATAAAGTCATACAGAGGACCAGATATCATTAATCCTGATCATAGTTATACCTGATAAGACTAATACAAAGTTTTAAAATGTGAAATTGGTAAGTGTCTATCAATAAATTACATCATGAAGAAAATAATTCAATTATTTTGGCTACTGATTATAAACTAAACTAGAAATGGTATTTATCCCCTTTAAGGCAATCAGTTTTTCCAGAGTTCCAATTAGATATTCAGCTACTGAAATAATTTGATTATTGAGGTTTTATAAAATTAGCATTTCTATGCAGGTCTACAAAATGAAAGCCAGAGTAAATATGTTATTTAGAAATAGATTTAAAAGGGATCTTAGATGATTTTCAATGCCACAGTTGCAGATTCTCTGCTGTAGAAGAAACTCAGTATCAATGGATATAAATTATTTATCCATCAATAAAATAGTTATCATTTTATAACTGAAAATAGTATGAACAAAAGAAAGAAACCCAAAGTCAAATTTTTGGTGCACAACATATAAGAGAATATATACTGAAGGATAAACATTGTTATTTTTTACTTTGATTTTTAAGTCTGGGTGGTCTTCTTTTATCCTTTTCATTTCTTCTATATATTCTCCAAGTTTGTATAATGTTAATATGCATGTTCATAATCACAGATAACATTCAATTATTAAACAGTATGACAACAGCTTAAAATTTTCATTCCATGCCTATTACTCACTTTTAAGAGTCTTGATGGTGTCCATCAGCTTAAGCTGACTTATCTTTCCATCATCTGTGAGAAAAAATACAAGGACTCAACAAACGCAGTAATGATACTGGATTCAGACCAAAAGCACTATAAATTCTAAATGGTAGTGTAAAAAGCAAATCTGCAAAACTTGATTTTCTGTTACCTACTAAGCCATCTCACTGGCCCCTTTCTTAGCAACCTTTAAGTATATAATTCACTGTCACTCATTGTGGTTGCCATGAAGTATGGCAGATCTCCTGAATTAATTTTCTTGTCAAATTCAAGTTTATTTTTAGAGTTTATTGGACTAGTACATGCTGAGCATATTAATAACTATTATTTGTCCACGGTGGGATAATGCTCTTGTATACTGTACAGATTTGTTACTTGTATTAGTTTACTGATTGGCCAGTAGCCAGGCAGGAAGTATATGAGGGGCAATCAGACTAGGAGAACTCCAGGAAGAAGAAAAGCAGAGAGTCAGTCACCAGCCAGACATAGAGGAAGCAAGATGAGAATGCCTTACTGCGAAAAGGTACCAAGCATGTGGCTAAACATAGACAAGAATTATGGGTTAATTTAAGTTGTTAAGAGCTAGGTAATAATAAGCCTGAGCTAATAGGCCAAACAGCTTATAATTAATATAAGCCTCTGTGTGTTTCTTTGGGACTGAACAGCTGCAGGACTGGGTGGGACAGAAACATCTGTTAACAACTGTCTATTTCTATCCACAAGTTTAACTTATTTTTAGCTTAAATAATCCCCTTTTATTGAAAGTAACTGTTTTTTTCATATAGTATATTCTGATCATGGTTCCCTTTCTTCATCTCCTCTTAGATCTTCCACACCTACCCACCCATCCAACTCCATGCCTTCTTTCTTTCTCGCTTTAGAAAATAAACAGGCCAATCAACAAACAAACAATCCCAAATAAAACAAAATGAACACACAAACATAGAAAAAGCAAAGAAAGAAAATGCAGAAGAAACACACACATGCACATATACGCACATGAGAATTTCACATATAAGTGAACTCTGATGATATTGTTCTTCTGTGTCTGTTTTTTTTTTATCACTTTGCATGTTCCCCTTCAGGTCTACTGTGTTACTGCAAATGACAGAACGTATTCTTTTTCAAAGGTTGAATATAGAATCCTATATTTATCCATTTGTTCATTACAGACACTTAGGTGAACATAGTGTAGATATTTTCATGGATTCTGACTCTGACAAGCATGTGAAAATGTACTTAGAATTTAAGATAATTACTAAATCATATTCTATAGTCCTTGGTCCAGTAACTTTTGGGATACAGTGGTCAAGACATGATGCCATTCACAACCAAGAAAATCTTTGGCAGCTCTCCCTACACTATGATCTGTAGGATGAAGTACAGACCTTCTAAGATACAGCTTTGTCTTCTTCTAGCCCTAACTTCCTAAAATAGACAAGCAAAAAAAAAATCCTCATCTGATTCAATCACTTACAGTTACCTGGAAGTGATCATTATTTCCTTCTACTTTCCTTTCCTTCCCATCCTTCCAAAAGAATATTGGGGCACTTTTTAAATTTTATTATGTAATTTTCTTCATATTTTCAACCTGCTTCCAAGTAAATTATACATTATTTGCTAGCAGGAACAAATTTATTTCTTCTTTGTATTCCTTGAACCTAGTATAACTCCTAGCATATCTATGTAATAATAAACAGATTAAAAATAAATCACAAGAATTAGAAATACTTCTTCTACACTTGTACTTTGACATTGCTAGTTCAATATAAAGGAGTACAGATATTTGAAGTGTTATAAACTCTACAGTTGTTCTTAGTAACTCATAAACAAGGCTCCTGTGGACCTTGTCTTCTTGTTTTCTATTTCTCTGCCTATGTCCTTGCCCTCCCTGTCTTCTTTTCTCTGCTTGTTAGGCTTCCTAATGACTCATTGATGTTTCTGAGTTAGTGTGTAACATCTAGAGTTCAACTATTTTCTTTTTAATAATCTTATTATTTATTTAAATGTCCAAATTATAAGTAAACACATACAAATACATTCCCTCCCTTAGTACCAGATATGTCAGTATACTTCCAAAGCAACTAAATAATAAATGAAACAAATATCAAATACAGTTGTATGATATCGATATTCCTTATAACTAATTCTGAAAGTCATACTTGAAAGGCATCAAAACAGTTGAAATGCTCACCACTGACAGGGAGATGGTTGACTAGGTCTTCATATTCGTCATCTGAAAGCTGAATGCCCAGATTGTCCAGGAAATTTGCCAGATTAGCAATATCAATCTTTTCTTTGAAGATATAGAAAAGTAAATGATAAAAATGTAATCTTATAATGATTTCAATGCATGAAAATATAACACTTTACTGTTGTAGAGCATAAAAAGTGAGAATTGTTCAGGAGAATAAAGAGTCAAAGCAGAAACAGCTCTTCATAATTGATCTTTAGTAGATCCTGGGAGATGAATATGGACAGTATAAACTGAGTATTCTACAGCAACAGACAATAATACATATGGTCTATATAAATTTGGGTTGAAAGCAACAGTTTAGTTTGAGAACAAATCTTAAACTAGTTACTATTAAAATATTCCATACATTGAGTTTTCTGTGGCTATTTTATAAGAACGCATTAACATTAACCTTCAATTTATCATGCAGCTTTCTTTCACCTACGAATCCAGTAATGGTATGGCTGGATCACAGGACACTCTTATTCCTGACTTTTCCTGGAACTTCCATACTGCTTTCAATAGTGACTGGGTTAATTTACATTGCCACCCCCAGTTGTGCCACATTTTTGTCATATATTTGAACCACACTGTTACCATGTCAATTCAAGAAGATATGGTAACCCAACCGAACAGTGACAAAAGTGTAGGACACTGTCCTTTCCACTAAATTTTAAGAAAAGGATTTTAATAAAAGCATTCAATTTATTTACATAGGTAATTACTTGGGTATTGTTATTTTTAAACAAATTATCATATAAGTGTCTTAAATTTCCCTAATTTAATTTGATAGATATTAATAGATAAAGCCTATATGAACAAAAGCTCTTTAATATCTTTAATAATTTTTAAGAATATAAAAGAGTCAGACAGCAAGAAGCTTGGCAGTCACTACTACAAATACATCAACATACAGCAATATATTACTTAAAGCTATAGGATTTATTATGAAAGAACTGAGACCAGATACTTTTAGAAGTGGCTTTCTGAAGGAAAGTCACATTGGAAAGGTGCAAAAGAGAGATTTTTTTTAATTTTTAGCCTTTGCTTGCCATTGAGGCTTTCTTATGAGTTTTTTCTTTTTTTCAATTTTATGCATATGGGTGTTTTGCTTGCATGAATGACTTGAGCCATCTCTCCAATCCCCTACATCTTAGTTTTCAATCACTTCAATAAATAGTAAAAATAATCAATTTAATAAAGAATCATTATAAACAAATATTAAAAATAAATGTTGACAAGGAACTGAGGGAAGGAATACTTTAATACTCCTGGTGGGGACATAAATTATTCTAAGCAATACAAGCCTCAGTATGGCATTTCTTTGGGGAAAATAAAAACACGAAACCTTTCATATGGTCCTGTTTTGTATTTCTAGGCATATATCCAAAAGAATTAAAGTCAGCTATAATTGAGTACCAAGCTTACTGTGGCCATTCACAATAGCTAAGTTACAAACCCAGCAAGGAATCCGGGCAGCAGTGGCACATACCTTTAATCCAAGCACTTGGGAGGCAGAGGCAGGCAGATCTCTGTAAGTTCAAGACCAGCCTGGTCTACAAGAACCAGTTCCAGGACAGGCTCCAAAACTACAGAGAAACCCTGTCTTGAAAAACAAACAAACAAAAAAAAAACAGCAGGGTCCCATTAACATAGAGAGAAATGTGATTGATATGCACAATGGAGTTTTATTTGGCAAATAAGTTGTATTAGAACTAATGAAGACTTTTTAAATTTGGAGTAAAATATATAAAGCTAGAGATCATGTTAAGCAAAATAAGCTATACTCAGAAAAGTTAGTCTCACATATTTTCTCTCAAAGGTGGAGTTTATAGAACTTAAAAAGGGGACCAGGACATAAAAAGGAAAGGAGGCATGTAGGGAGTAAGAGAGAAATTAAAGACGGAAATGAGCACAGTGCCTTGAGCAGTCTCATGTAGCAACGTGGCTCACCTTTGAGCATCTTCATAGCCCTGATCAACGTTTCCATATCCACTTCTCCATCATCTGTAAAGTAAATTCATATACATAGCACTAGTACTCAGAAAACAGTGTGTTGGGTCATTTGTGTCATTTTCTCTAGATTTCCCCCTCTCTTCTAGTTCTGTGTCCCCATTTCTCTAACAGACAACCTAACAGCACCTGGAAAGCAATGGAGTGCCAAACCCATGCCTGGCACATGGCACATCCCCCATGAACAATATTGATTTTAATGCTTTTGAAAGTGAGTGAAGCAGAGTTTACTCCTATTGTTCCAATGTAAAGAAGAAAAGCAATACTAGACATCTTTCCCCTAAAGTTTGGATAGAATGATGATGATAATATCACACTGAAATGTGCAGTCTAATATGCTGAACCTTTAATCTAGTCTTTGGTTGTAAGACATGACTTTAGGACTTATTATAGAGCCTTGAGGAATAGCTTTGCACAGAAAACAAAGGTATATGCTGAATATATGCAAAGAGAAAAATCAACAATCTTTCTGTTTTCACATTTGGAGGTCTATAAAAGTAAGTTATGGGGATATGAATTTCATTTACAAAGTTACAAGTCATGACAGCATAGACTAATATTACCCTCCAGCTTCCATATATTCTTGATAATTATCTGTGTAGAAAGAAAACCTGAATTACATAGTGTGTTTGCCAGTTTTATGTCAACTTAACACATGCTAGAGTCATTTGGGAAGAGGGACTCTCAACTGAGAAAAGTCTCTCTATAAGATTGGCCTATAGTCAAGTCTGTTGAGTAGAAAAAGACAAGATCTCCTGAGTAAATTGGGAGCATGGGGATCATGAGAGAGGGTAGAAGGGGAGGGGAGAGGAAAAGAGGGGAGTGGAGAAAAATACATAACTCAATAAAAACATTTTTTAAAAAAAAAAAAAAGAAAGAAAAACTGTGCTTTAAGCAGTAATTCCCACCTGGCAACAGAATGAAGCAGTTACCCCATCTACATTCACACATCTCAGCCGATCAAACAGTAAGCTGCAATACTTGTAATTCTGTAATGATTGCTTTTGAAAAGAGCTAGCATAGATGGCTTACATTGGTATCAGAAACTCCCAAGGGAAACCTCAACAAATAAACTCAATGATTTGAGTATTTTAAACCCTCACCAGGAGCTGGCAGGTGTTCAAACAGAATCTTCTCCTCCTCGTCGGTGAGTGCTGTGTCCATGTATCTCAAAGCCTCGTCTACAGTAGTGACATCAGCCTTTTCTCCTAAGGAAATGTGACATGATAGAATTAAGGAACATATGAAATCATATAAAAGTAGGTTATCTGTGTAAGTCCTACATACTGTTTGAAACAAAAGAAAACTGTCCTTGGGTCTATGTTACACTTTATGACATGAATGATCATAAAGTTAAATAAATACCTAGAGATGTAGGTTCAGCTGCAGAGTTCTTGCTTAGCATGAGCAAGGTCCTGAGTTCAACCCCAGAACCGTGAAAACATTAGAAAAAATTTTAATTCAATATAATATCTTGGCTATATGGTTGTCTAATTCATTGTGACAATACAGAACAGCTAAGTCTAGAAGTATCTTTCCTTAAAGTTCCAAAGTTATAGTCTTTATTTATTAAATGAACAATTACTCAAGTTATTTTTCATTAACATCTATCATTTCTGTTAGTTCTATTTCACCAAGATCTAAAATATCACAGATGGTCTGCTGCTTCAAAACCATAATGTCGTTATTTTATCTGACATAAAGCAGTCAATGGAAATGAAAGGTCTCATAAGCATCTAGTGACAAATTTACATGTAAAACCAACTATTAAATGAGTATTTAAGAAATAAAATGAGTGTTTTAAATAGATGAGTTGTTTCTGTTTTGCCAAAAACATATATACACATATATATTTTAAAATGTATTTAAAGTACATATATATTAAAATATATTAGAAGAATATTGTCACAGATAGTATTATTAGTTTGAAATTTCAGTTTTGGTGTTGGGGAGATGGCTTGGTGGTTACAAGCACTTTTTGTTCTTCCCAGAACCCACACAGTACATAACTTCACTTTCCAGGGCATTCGGTGCCCTATTTAGACGTTCAAGGGCACCAAGCACATGGATGGTGTCCTTATATACATGCAGGCAAAACATTCATACATAAAACAAAATGAATAAATATAATAAAATATTTCAATTAAATTTTACTCATTCTTACAGCACAATATCTAACACTGGCTAGAAATTAGGCAGTTATTTAATTAGTTAATTAATTAACTCTTCATTTACCTATAGATTCCTTAATATAGCTTATACCATTATTTTTGTCTTTATTAACAAGTATAAAATAAGAAACTAGATTTAAAATGTAAATAATAGTTCTATCAACCTTAATAAAACCATTAATGCTAAATATGATGATACTGCAATGTATAAAGTAACCCCAAATATGACTTCATTAAACTCCAGATAAATATAAGCATAAGGAGCCTCCCAAATCATTAATAAAGTTTTTGTCTTAGTTTTGGTTTTATGAGCTGGAGAGATGGCTCAACAATTAAAAGCATGTGCTTGCAAAGGACTTGAGTTCAGTTCCCAGCACCTATATGAGGCTTCACAACCACCAAACTCCAGCTCCAGGGAGAGCCAAATACCTCTGGCCTTTATGGCCACTTCTACTCAAATGTACATACCTACACAGAGACATAAATACATAATTTAAAATAATAAATATAATTTAAAAAATATTTTTGTTTTTTAGAGATAATATATCAATCATGCATTTTTAAATGCATAAACATACCTCAAAAATCAATATACCTTTCATAACTTATCAAGAAGCCATAAGAAGCAATACATAGAGAAAGCATTATTTAGCAAGTACAAAAAAATAGGAACATTGTGTATTTTTTATTATCTCACAAAATTGTCAAGTAGTCAATTTTAGTGAGCTGCCATTCTGAATATCTTATACTAAAAGCTCTTTTTCCTGACAAGGTGAGGGGAACAAATATTGGTGAGGGAAGAGTTAAAAAGCCCCAAAGCAGCTGACAAATCAAGTCCAGGGGCAAAACTGCCCACTTATCCAGTGATCTGCTGGCTTTTGGTTGGAGTCAAACATCATTTCCCCATCCTCCATTTCCCTGCAGCAAAAGGTTCAGGGAGGAGCAAAGAAAAAGAAAGCATTTCTGCCTCAGTTTCTCACCTCCCAGACTCCACCTGAAGACACCTTTGGTCTATTTTCCAATTCCTTTCCCACCCAGGCACCAGAATGAGTGAGTGTTCTAACGTACAAACTTGATTAACTCAGTTTCCTCTCTAAAACTTATTCCTTGTGCTTTTAATTCTAACATGGAAGATTGTACACAATAAAGAATGCGTGAGATATCCATGAACATGTTAACATGGAGAGAATAAAATTTTACAGGGTCCCACCCCTAGGCAAAGAACTACAGGCAACTCTTGACTGTTGGAAGAATTAGCCTCTTCCTACAGGGATGAGAGCACTAATTGATTGTCCAATGCAGAGTAGTCAGCCTTGAAACCATACACATTCAAACAACTAAAAGTAACTCAGCAGGCTGGATATATATATATATATATATATATATATATATATATATATATATATATATATATATTTGTGTATGCATGCACACACACACACTTAACACATGTAATAAAAGAAAAAGAGGCTATCAACCGGAGAGTGGATATGGGAGAGGCTTGAGGAAGGGTCACTAGGAGAAGCTGGAGGGATGGAAGGGAGGAGGTGATACGACTCTATTTCAATTAAAAACATTTTTAAAAAGAAATACAAAAAGCGTTCTATATCAATGAGACTGTTCAGCAGGCAAAGGAGGCACTAAGCCTGATGGCATGAGTTTGACCCCAGTACCCACACAGTAGAAGGGGAAAACCAACTCCCACAAATTGTGCTCTAACTTATACAGGTGTGCCATCTCATACACACACATACAGAGAGAGAGAGAGATACACACACAATTAGTATTAAAATAAAAAGAGTGAGCAAAGCAATAAAAGTATTAAAATAAAAAATATAGCAATGGCGTATGGCCCATAGTAGAGACTCTATGAGTTCATATTAAGAAGAATAAATAAAATAAGTGAATAAATGAAGTACAAATTTTCCCTTACATCACACTGGCAATATAAAGAATAAGCACGAAGAAAAAGAAAGCATCTTTCACTAGAATGGCAATTAAAAACTGTAAAATGAATGATGGGGTTACAAAATTAACTATTGGCTACCATGATGGTAAAAATAAATTCAAGCCCAAATTATCAAAAGAGACTAAACATGGTAGGTGAAAGTTTGATGACCAATAAGATATTTAGCTAGTTTCAAAGACTCTTCCATATTGTCTCAATATTTATAACAAAGGAACAAATATAAAGAAAGGAAGAAATATAAAGGGTACAATCAAAACGTAAGAGAACAAAGTGAGCATCCGTAATGGGAGAGCCTGGCATCCTGCACTGCCTGACACAGTGCCCTGAGAGGAGGTGGCCCCGTCACTACTGCTGTACTCCGGTCAAGGACACTATCTCCACTTCTCATGAGGAAGTAACGATAAACCCAAGTGAGGGTCAGAGAATAGGTTCTTTGTGCCCTTCAAAGTATTGGGGCCGTGAAAGTCTAAGGAAACAGAATGTAAGGAAATTCAAGAGAGACCCACAAGTAAACCCAGCAATTGACCCTGAAGCACCTCTGGTCAGGAAACCTACAGGGCCTGCTCAGCCTCCAACTCACAGATGAGAAGAGACTGGTGGCTATAGCTCAACGCTGTTGTCACGAAAGCTTTGGAAAGTTCTGAATCTGATATTCAAACCACATAATCTGGAAGCTCTCTGCTTGGGTGAGTTTAATGAATTTAATCCTACTATTTTTATTATTGCAGTTTTGTCTCGCTTTTGAGTTGTTTCTATGTGTTCTGTCACACAACTGAGCACTTCCTTAAGTTGGCAAGGGGGGATTTCAAGTAAACCTGCTGGTTGTCTTGGCAACTTTGCACTGTATAACCAAGTCGTGTTTGATTACCTCTCCCTTGTCAGCTCTTGATGGCTCTTCTTAATGTAATTTTGGTTTCAAAGAAATTTTCATTAATAAAAGGGCTTTTCAGAACATGAGCCATGTGAACCATGTCTAATCTGTAGCTTTAGATTTTGATGATATTTCAACTAACTAGTGCCACATTACCTAGAAAAGTATCTAGTTTGCTGCGACCAATGTATGAGGACATAGAAAATCAATGACTTTCAACTTCTAAAAGTGTTCCATAGATCTTCCTATCATTATACTCAATTCTAGTATGAAAAGGGGTTTTGACTAGACTGTGGCAAGTGAGGGGCAGGGAAGTGATTTCTTTTCAAAATGGTAAATGCAATCTTCTCTGTCAGTCCATTGATTAGGAAGACACAACCATCATAAACGAATAGGAAGAGTGATGTGGGAGGTCCTTCTGTATGTGTTGCTTTATAGGTTGATGAATAAAGATGCTTTGGCCTATGGCAGGGAAGACTAAGACCAGGTGGGAAATCTAAACAGAGATATAGAGAGAGAGCAGGTGAAATCAGGGAGACACCAGGGAGCTGCTGAAGGAGAGACACTGAAAAACCTTACCGGCAGACCACAGCCTTGTGGTGATATGTAAATGATTAGAAATGGGTTAATTTAAGATAAAAGAGCTAGCTAGAAACATGCCTGAGTCATCTGCCAAACAGTGTTGTAATATAGTTTCTGTGTAATTATTCGGGTCTGGGCTGCCGGGAATGTAAGGAGCAGTCTCAGTTTACAGCAGAGTGAAAGTAAAATGCATTGAATATAATCAATGCTATTTAAGACTGACTGGAACACTGGGACCATGGTGTCATCAGGGCCAGGGATGCTGCCTAGGGCTATGTCTGGATCTGTGGCCCTACTTCAGACAGGGTCTGTGTAGATATCCATGGCTTCTGATACTGTCAAAAGCAATGCCCATGCCAGCATATGAGCTGCTATCTGGGGCCATGTTGGTATCCAAAGGACACACTGCCACAGGGAATATGCCTATCTGAGTGACCTGCATTGCTACCTGGGCCATGGTAACATCCCAGCCTGGGCTGCTGCTGGGCCCAAAAGCAGTCAGAGTCTGGAATGATGTCCATTCCAGATGCTCGTGTTACCACAGGGGGTTTTAGGAGCCAAGAGTGTTGAAATCAGAGGACCTCACTGACCCAGCCCTGTCCCTCACTGGCCCTGGGATAGCTGGTCCTGCCCTCACTGGACACTAAAGCAGGAGAGCTAGTTCTGCCCCCCATGGGAGAGCTGATCCCACCACTTGGAGGAGATGACCACCTCAATGACATGGGGCTAGAAGATCTGACTCTGCCCCTCACCTGAGGGGTGGCCCATACCAACCAGCTCAGCTAACACCCAGACTTACATCCTGGGCCTTGGGTTGACCCACTTTAACATCTACCCCATCTATGACCTGTTGCAGTGCATGAAGGGTTTGATCCTACTGAACAACTAACCTCAGACAGGATCTCCATGACTCGGGGAAACAACAGGATATCTGAGGAGTCTTGGTGGGGGGTCCAGTGACCAGACTAATGACTATTGCAATGAACATTTGCAGTTGGGGCTGATAAGACAAAAGGGGTACACTGCATGACACAATGCAGCTCCTAAGGCCACTAGGATGAACAAAGAAGAGGTGTTGGAAAGATGGAAGAGCGAGGTGGGTTTTTATTTTGTTTGTCTTGCTTTGTTTTTAATTAATTTGGGGGTTATAATGCAGGAGTGAGGGGGAGAATATAGAGGGACTGGGAAGTGAGTGATACGATTGGGGTGCATGATGTAAAATTTTCAAAGAACCAATTAAAGAATTATTTTTTTAAAAAAAAGACTGGCATGGAAAATATAATAAATAATGGAATGTTAGTGTCTCTTTAAAAACTGGCAGACTAAAAACAAACAGCACAGGAAAGATCTGAGAAAACTATCAGCTATGCTCTCTGGCTAAAGAACACACAGTGTTTTCAAGTACACACGGGAAAAAAACATATTAAGGGCCATAAAACAAATACCAACAAATTGCATATCTTAATAAACATATTGAAACTATACACCATATATTCTATGACTATAATGAAATTAAATGAAATGACATATTAAAACAAATTTAAAAATCAGGAAACCACATAATACACATCCAAATGGTCCATGGGTCAGCAAGAAAATTATTAGAAAAGAAAATGTCCCAAGCATATAAGTGAAAACTCAACATATCAACATTCATTATACATAATAACTCAAACAATTGTCCAATGAAAGGTTAATGCACTTAAAGTAGAAATAGAAATAAAATATAGTATAAATATAGTAAGTGGCTACACATTAAATTTAGACTGGCCGTTCTTAGCAGCTGAGACATAAACTCTGCCTCAAGCTAGTCATTATCTGTACAAAGAAGTACACAGTGATGGAGACTGCTCGTTTCGTTCCCAGCCACCCAGACCTGAAGAATCACACAGAAACTATATTAATTACAATACTGTCTGGCCAATGTCTCAGGCTATTTTAAGCTTGCTCTTATATCTTAATTTAACCCACTTCTATCAATCTATGTAACACCACAAGGCTGTGGCCTACCAATAGGCGTCTTTCTCCTTCAGCAGCTACATGGTATCTCCTTGACTCTGCCTACTCTCTCTATTTCTTCCAGCATGGCTATAGTCTACCCTGCCATAGGCCAAAGGAGCTTTTTTCATTAACCAGTAAGAGCACCATATACACAGAAAGACACCCCACATCAGTACATTGGGTTGTTTGGAGAGAAAATTTTTTTTTGTTAAGTTTCAAGACTTTTTTATTTACCACTAATAGCATTATAGACAATATTTTTAGGAGATATAATAATATTTTACCTTGTTGTTGATAATATTTCTAAAAAGTAGATGGGGGGCTAGGGGGCTGGCTCAGTGATCAAGATTGCTCTCTGTTCTTGCAAAAGACCAAACTTCAGTTTCCAACACCCATGTCAGACAACTTCAAACTACCTGTCAGTTCCAAGAGATTTGACACCCTCTTCTGGCCTCCACAGATGCCTCCACACATGTGCACATACATACACACATGCACAGGTATACACACACACACACACACACACACACACACACACACACTAAAATAGATGAAGCACATTACTAATTCCCCCAAAGAAGGCATTTCCACAAAAAAATTCTCCATAATGATTTTTGGTTCCTCAAATTCATGTTTATACAAAGTCATTAGCAATAACCAAATAAGTAAACCTTAAGTCTCTGAGAAGTGATGTGAAAGGGGATATAATTGCAGCTTAAAGTCAGAATTAGTCCTCCCACTGTTCTTTCCAGTACTGCAGGCGTGTGAAACAGGGGCTCATCAGAAAATACTATGAACACTGAAAGAGTAAGATAAAATCCTTAACACACTGTATACTACCATCAAAAATTTTACCAGACTGAGTTTAGTTACTGGGGGAAAAATGAGGCTCATACACAAAAATAACTGAAGAAATCAAAGTTAAAATATCAAAAGAAAAAATTCAAACAAAAATTGTCTTAATATCAACAATAAAACTTTTCTCTTGTTTCTTAGTGAAGAACTATAAATTAGCATTAAGAACTCGTGATTTATCATATGCTAACATGTCTAATAAGTACACTTTGGTTACAATCAAGTAATTTAAGCCTAGGCGCTGGCTCATTCACTTTAACTAATGTTACTTTTACCTTCACAAGGCCATTAGTGGAAAACTTCAGTCATCCAGACTCTGGCTCCCAGACTAGAAGAGCTAACTAACAGCTCCTGTTATCTGGTCTTTTTCAGTTGTGTACAGATTAAACATGTACAGCACAAAGGCATTAGAAATTAAGACTTTCCATTGGGCCTTTCATGGTGTTTACCCTGAAAAGGGTCTCTGAGGTCTTGCTGTTTTTTTTTTTTTACAAGAGACCGAAAATAATGTGTCATTATCTATCTCCATTCAATGAAAAAATAAAAACCTTACTTTCAGAGGCAGATGAGAGCTGGGATTTGATCAAATGGCTCAGAAGCTTTTCTAAATTCAATGTTCCATCCTCTGAAAGGAAAAATGTCAGAGAACATGGGGAAAGTCAATGATAAGATAAAGCAAACAAGCAACTATAGTAACTGCTCCATTGGAAAATACTTCATAGGCGTGGCTTTGAACTCTGGAGATATAATCAGTCAGAAAGACAGACTCGCTGTACCATTTAGACATACACTGGCCCTGCGTGCCCTGCTTTGCAGGGCACTGCTGAAAATAATTAGACCGTGGATAACAGTAACTAGAATCTCATTAGGAGGTAAGTAGAAGAGAGCCCAGGCTAACCCACTCTGCACACTTGGAAAGTCCAGGAAGACTCACGTTACTGAGTAAAGGTACTTAGGAACATTGTGTACTCACCCCTGGGTCCCACGTTCTTCAGTGCTTCCTCAATCACATCTTGGGATAATGCAACCCCCGTGTTTTTCAAAATGGAGACTAGATCATCAGAGTTTGCCTCATTTCTCCTAATGGAGGCCAGAGTTTTCAAGAGACCTTGCATTTCTAGGTGCAAAAAACACACAGTATAGGAAATTTCAAAAACACTTGAAATATCCTGAATAATAACACTCATGTCTATCACTTATTGCAGTCTGACCTTGCTAAACTATGAGAATTGCTTTGCATGTAACATCTCCTAATTTAAACCACCCCTCAAGTGGGGAGGGTTGCTATTCAATTTTCCTTGACTTACGAAGAAAAGAAAACAGCTCTGGAAAGACTGTTCTGCCCCCAAATATAGTCATTAATTGTGAAGTCAAGTTTAAAGACCAAAGTATTTAATTTTGTAGGCAAAACATTTAGCCACTATGATAACTAAATTATAGATATATGAAATTATCATACATGAAATAAATGGGGAAAGAAAGTGATAATAGAACATATGTATAATGAACACAGAAAGGGAGATGTTGGGGGAAGGGAGAGAGCCAGTGAAAGGGTGGTACAGAAAATTAGAAGAATAAAAGAGGAGCAATAAGAACTAAGTATTTCTTAAAATTCCATTAATGAAGCATACAACTTTGTATGCTAATTTTCTTAAACTTCTAATAAAAAATTTAAGTGCAGTTTGAAAAAAATAATATTATGTATATAACAACCTCAGAATATCTACTTATACTCCTCAAGATTTCATAAAGTAATTCACTTGCCAAAAACTGGAAAACTGGTGACCAGTACAGTGTGTAAAGGCACTTGCTGCCAAGCCTGACAACCTGAATTCAATCCCCCAGACCCCCATGGTAGAAAGGAAGAACTGACTCCATGCGTTGTCCTCTGACCTTCAAACATTCATTATGCCCATACATATCTACATGGCAAATAAGTAAGTAAAATATAATTCAGAACTCTTTAAAACTGGGAACCTTGTCATAGTTTGACTACTCTCAAGTATTTATTTTCCTTAAAGTGAATTGTTCACATGTATCAATACACAATAATATCACATAAGTAAGATGGAATTAATATGTCAATAAAAATGTAATATTTACTTTTGATAGTATACGTATAAATTATTTTCAAATACAAAAAAAAACACTAACTCTATAAGAAGTTGATGAACAATGTACCAATAAAGTCTTATCGGCCCCATTCTGAAGGATCAAGGATAAAATATTGTTGTCTATTGAAAGCACATAGAATTTTGAACACATCCCAAGTCGTGGATTCAAAGGATAAAATACTTTTGTAGCTATCCAAATTGAACATTGAATGCAGTTTTGCTTCAAGTTGGGAAAAAAAAAGACTAACCATTAAACTACCTCATTTCCTCAAGGAATTGGCTACTTCAAGTAGACCTAAGGAATCCAGAATAGCTGTAGATTTATAACCTGGTTTCAATTCATTTAAACTTTGAAAATTCAAAAGTTCTAAAGACATATCTACAAAGTGGAGCTAGCAGTTAACTACATTAAAGCCAGATTACATCCAGTGTCCCATGACTGGGGTAGTGGATGAAAAGGAAGAATCCCACGAGAGAATTCTGTAAGTTTTAGCATTTTCCCTTATATTCCTACATGTTTCAACAGTGACTCTCATCATAAAAATCTCCTTCTAATAAAGAGCTAATAGGATGGAAAAGAGGAGGGACAATAGGCTTACTCCCCCAGGCTTTCAGCAAAATGTCTGATAGGCAACTGATGGCAGCCATCTTGTATCAGAAGCTTGGACAGAAAGATGAATTATCCAGATAGACTTGGGGTATTTACTGGTTTTTTAATTATACATGGATATTCCAGAAAACACAGATCAATAAAAGCTCATGGCTAGATTCCTTTTGACTCCAAAGCATAACATATTTGCTGCATAATTGTGTGCTGCTTAATAAAACTGGAAATGTCACAAATGCAAGCGATGAAATGAATATATTCCTCCACAACTACCTTTGAAAAGTTCCCACTTACTTGAACTTTTGGCGAACTGTGGCGTTTCTTTCAACTTCACCAGCCAATCTTTTAAATCCGCACTTCCCTCTTCTGAAAATAAAAGAACGTGCGGCTTTGGGTTAAAAGTTATGCATGTTTACTTAACTTTCAAAACCAAAGCTATTCCTGTGTTTCTAATTCCAGTTCTAGGATATACAACTCAGAATGACTGAAAAGCAATATGGTTAGAACAACTCTTAAAAGCCTTTGATTTGATGGACTTGCAGTACCCACAGAGAAATGACTTCTGAAGTTGCCTAAAGGTGATATGGTCCTTTGGGGTTCCTGCTTCATGAAAGAGTATGTGAGACATTCTGTTGGACACAGAAGAAAGTGACTAAACTGTCTTTGAATTTTCCTGCTTCATGAAAAAGTCTGCTGGATTCTATGGGCCTGTAGGCTGAAGATGGATGCCTCAACTGTACAGAAGAACTTTGGGTGACTAGAGTTTTAGAAGTTGTTTATAGTGCACCTCTAATTTACATAGGTATTCTTATATCCTTCTAAAGTCTTTGAC
>PVIU01009211.1:0-77796 GCA_004026605.1 Ondatra zibethicus
AAAAGACTCGGTTCTCAAAAAGATAATACATGCAGAAGAGATAGGTCCTGGTGTCATTAAAAACAATCTATTGATCTATCTATCTATCTATCTATCTAATCTATCTATATTTATCTATCTGCGCTCTCTCTCTCTCTCTCTCTCTCTCTCTCTCTCTGTGTGTGTGTGTGTGTGTGTGTATGTGTGTGTGTGTAAAATCCTAGATTCAGAAATGAGAGAGAAAATATAGATATTTGTCTAAGTTTAGTTTATTTTGAATATCATGGATTTTGGCTTCATACATAATGTAATTTTTCATGGCAGAATAAAACTCCACTGTATATCTAGACCTCATTTTCTTATTCTTCACATGTATTTCTGTGACTGCTTTCCCCACTACTGTTATCTTCATATATTTGTTTCTCTGCTGGTGTTTTTTTTGTGATACCTTTCCTAATATTCATAAAATGAGAAAAGTTTAGGCAATTGATGAGCAATACATATTGAAGATCATATGGAAAATATCAAGAAGGAGGCAGTACATAAAAAAGACAAACTTCAAAAGATTGAGGTAGTCAGAAATATAAGCATCGTGTGTTATTTTATTCCATCAAAGACTTGGGATGAAGTCCCTGAAAACATTCTTAGAAAAAGAATTGTGAGATTGGGATAGACAATACTAGTTTCAGTGTTTGAAATGATCTCATGTTAGTAGACCAAGTCCTGATTTTTTATTATTGAAAGGTTAATGCTAAGCTACCTGTAACCATACTGACCTATCATTAGTAACATCAGTTTCTATATGACGTTAGGTAGATGTGGAGAACAAGCTGATACTAAACTCTATCCAACAAATTCCTCAAATTCACAGGATATATACCACCCATTAATAAAATCTCTCTTCACTAGTATCTATGAAGAAGGTTCTAGGCCTGAACTAAAGCCATAAGCAACTTACCTGAACATGTCTGACATATCAACAGTGGCCAGCCAAAAGCTATAGGAATTGGCATAGTAGTTGCATGTCCCCCGCCCATGACATTCAATGAAAGGAGCTGAACGAAATTCCTCCAAACAGGAACCAGGAGAGGCTAAGGCTTGGCCTGAGCCTTCTGCTCCTGCGCTTGTATGCTAAAAAAAAAAATAAAGAAAATGTTCCACAACACATATGGGCTATAATGTTTTAGTGATTATTCAATATAAATACCTAACCTGGTCACAAATTAGAACACAATAAAGAAAACTAGGATTAAAGGTAAGAGAACAGTATCCACATCAAGAGCAATCAACAAAAGCAATGGGCATAAATATATAATCTACATATTATACTATAATATTTATATATATACTTATAAGTCTATAATACATAAAGATGTATTATAGAAAATGTGAGAGGGAGTACACAGTTCTTGGACAGCTATTCAGTATTCAAACTTATTAGTACACAGATAACTGAGCTGTCTTCAAGTTGGGAGAAATGGATATATGATGGACAGTCAACTGTGGCGAGAAAAGCAAGGATGGGTGTTCCATACCATCATGAAGGAATAACCAATCCACAGAGAGTCCCACCCCTGAGGACAATGTGGAATTTGAATAGTCTGGCTGTGAACTGCGATCACCACAGCTGGTGCCTCACACACTGCACATCTGGTAAAGGAAAGGGAGAGAGAATATGATTTACAGAGAGAGTATGAAGGAAACAACAATCATTCTTCAGATGCCTTCTGAGGCCCTTGACCATGTCCTCAATGATCAGAAGAGGAGAAAAATGCATTTTGAAGATCATTTTTGCATAAGAACTCTCTTCCCACATGCATAATACATTTATAAGCAGAAACTGCAAGCCTTTTTTCAAGACATTGTAGTATTACAGCTATTGCATTTTCATTTTCCATTGTGACATAAATTTGCATCAGACTTGCTGTAGTCAGTGCTGTAATTGCCGTAGGAGTTTGGCTTACTGTGCTCTACATACTTGCTGTCAAAGTGCCCAACTGGAGGTAAACTCTTAGTAATGCTATGACTGTGGTAAGAACAATGTCTGTTAAGCTGGAAGACAAGAAACAGATATTTTCTCAATCTCCACCCAGTATTCTTCCTCCAAAGGACATTTATTAGTCTTTTGGCCACATTTGGGTAAAGACAACTGACCCAGAAAGGCTGGGGAGGTGTCGAGGCAGCAGATGAGATGTGGTTGAAAACTATAACATGAGTAAAAAGAGCCACAGAATAAATATTGCTGCATATATCAAAATTTTAATAAAGAGCATGAGGGAACATCTTGAAATATGATGGAGGTTAATTTAGCAAAATTTATCTGCATAATACATAATATATTATGGAAACTTTTAGTTCATAAAGTTGAGACTGAAAAAAAAATTCTCCCCTAAACACTTCCATGCATTGCTATGCTCCTCCACCCCGCAACACACACAGATTTAGGTAAATATATTACCAAGGGAACCATGAAACTGCTAATAAAGAAAAATTAGGTTACATCTTTGTATTCAGTGTCAAAGAAATTAGACTTAGTAATGAGTCATCTCTTCTGGTTACTAGAACCCTGTATCATGATCACAATAATAGTAGAACTATCCAGTATTCTCAAGAGATCGATTTAAGTTACTGCTCCAAAGTGGAAAAAAAAAACAACAGGAAATCTCTGCTAATGGGGCCAGTCTCTAACAGTTACTTTAAGGGAGTGCCAAATCTCATCTATTACTTCAACTCCCAATTTATGTTTATCCTAATAATGTGAGATATAATCCAGCCACATCAGGACCACAGCAATCATATTCAGTGCAACAGAAATCTATCCAAGGACTATCCCTATGCAATTCAAGTACACTGATAGTGCCTTAATCTTCCCTAAACTTTAACTCAAATAATTGTTTGAGAGGTGGTAGTGCTGCTCATTATAATATACCGAATAAATTCCAAGCTATAATTTGTCAGTTAAAGCATTCTACTATCTGTGATCAAGATAATTTTCTAATCTTTTCTCCCTATGGAAACTTTAAATACTAAATTCTCAAGACATTCGTCTATTATCCATTCTCATTTTTTTTCCTTACTACAACTTTCATTTATAATTATATGTGTAGCTCTTAACCTCCAAGCCATGTCTACAGCTTGGCCACACATGGGGCCCAGACCACACAGCTGCCATGGCAGGCCGCACCAGGCTCCAGGAAAAGCCATAAGCTGACACCACCCAGGGAGGGCTAGCATCTAAAGGGAAGTACCTGACAACCCAACCATAGATAGGATTAGATAATATCACCAGATCTCCCTGAGCCCAGGACTCATCTATCCCTCTTTTGCTAAGACCCCTAGACACATGTCAGCCAATCAGGGTTCCGAACCTTGGAAATGCCCTCACCCCAACCTCTACTATGATAAACAAAACAAAACAAAACAAAACAAAAAAACCCTATCCCAACTGGGCCAGGCACTCTCTGCTCTCAACCACTGTGTCAGACAAGTTTAAGCTTGAATAAAGGCTCTTTGCTTAAAAACAAATTACATGTGAAGCTACTTGTTTTCCAATCTATCAAAGACAGATCAGTACAAAATACATTTCTTTGAGACACATATCCTCAGGTGTCTCCAATTAGAATTAAACATCCTTTTCTCCATACTTTTGCCAAATATTTTATTTGATCTTTTGTAGCACTTAGCCTAAGCTGGATACATACCACATTAGTACAAATGAGCACAAATATACACAAGTATATTGCCTAGTGACTAGACTGAGTTCTCTTTATATTAAAATGCTTGTCATAGGACCTGGTCAAAAGTTGATCTCCAACAAACATAGTTCAAACCAAATATGGGGTTGACATTAAAAATTACTCTTGTATACATAACTTGGGTTGAATAGCACTGATTATCCATTTTAGACTGATTTCTTACAAGTTAAACTAAGATGAGATTGGTAAAAGTAAAAGCTAAATCACTGTCTCACCGACTAATGAATGGCTGGATGCTCTGACCCTTCAGGGGTTCCATGCTCATTGGCATGGGCTCTGGGGTGGAAAGCCAGTAAGAATAGTCATTTCTTGAAGCAAAGTTACAAACATTGTTAATGTTGCAGAACATGAAAGGCATGGTACTGAATCGACGAAGGCAGCTGCCAGCGGTTCCTAGGAAGAATTGAAAAGAAAAAGATGAAGGAATACATTACGATGTTTACTTTCTCCTAAAATCATAAAAAACAATGTTTTATAAAGAAATTGTGCACATTTCTTAAATTAAAAAACACAGGTTTTGAAATTCCGGGTTTCACTCATTTTGTCATTTATAAAATCAAGATGTATTTTACAAATGAATGCAGATTTCATTGTTATAGATAATTACATATTCCCTAAGTTGGTTATGGATCCTACAAACACTGGTGTCCACTAAAGAACTTCTATACATTTTTCAAGTACACATAAAAGAGACATACCAAATCTTTGCAGAATATGTCAATGCCCACGCTGCCCCTTTTTTCTAAGATGTGTTTAGTATGCATCTTGTGTGGGCTAGCAATTTCTTCAAGTGCATTAATAATATTAATAACAATGCTAACCAACAACAGACAGGTTTAGAGATAAAGCAAAAGTTAAACAAATGTGAAAGAAGAAGGAAAAATTGCAGGAAAAACAAAGAAAAGGAAAGTCAAGGTTAAATTGATGTTTAATCTAGATTCTCAACTTCAGTGCACTGAGACATCCTTCACACCTACAGAGTTAGCAAAGCACACCTCTAGGTGTGTTTGTTTCCTGATAAAGGGAAGCCCATCTTGAATATGGATGATATCATCCAATAGGCATGGCATAAAAAAGGGGAAAAAGAAATAGAGAAGGAAGAAAGCCCACTAGCACAGGGCTTCATTTCTCTACTTCCTAATCACCAGGAAATGAGTATATCTGCGCTTCAATGCCCTTCCACCATGATGTTTTGCATCATTAAGGTCAGGAGACAGTGACACTAGCTGACCATGGAATGAATATGACACTATGCGACAAAATAAATCCTCTATTCCCTCCCCACTTTTTGGTGTTTTGAAACAGGGTTTCTCTGTGTAGCCCTGGGTATCGTAGAACTCACTCTGTAGACCTGGCTGTGTAATCAAACAGCTGCTATACTGTAGAGAGCCCAGAACAACTATTCCCTTACTAAGCTAAATAAAAGGAAACAAGGTCCCTTTGAAGTCATCTTGCTTTAAGCCAAAAATAGTATCTTGTACTAGCTACAATGACTTTAATATTTTTATTTGAACTTAAAACTATTCATTTAAAATCTATAGTGACTATAGTTAGTTGGCCTTGACATTATCTTCAATTTGAAAAGAGTTATGTACTTTGTCTAAGGTCACTCTAGGCCTAAGAGGATTTTTAAAATAAACACAAAATGCATAGAGAGAAATTTGATGCCAACTATCTTACCCAAGTCTTGACCATGGGCTCTTTTATTTCCTTGTACATACAGGAGAGAAAAGCCATCATAGATATGGACTGTTCCTTGTGGGCATTGTGGTGCATCTGTTGTCTGGCTGTGGCGTGTGATGAGGAATCCATGGGCAACTGAGGTGGTTCCTGGGGGACCTGGAGGTCCTTGCAATCCATCTGGTCCTGGGGGACCATCCAATCCACGCATACCTAATTTTATGAAATCAAGATTAAGTAAGCTTTAAGCCACTATTGTGGCTATAAACAAAGTATAATGACTTAATTTGAGTAGTTAATTTATTCAATATTTATAAGGTGTCTATAAAAGCATTGTCAGATATAATGGGCAGAGAGACAAATGAGATTATTTCCTTTGCCCTCAAAGTGATTGCATTTATATCCTCATGGCATTGGCTGAAGACACTGAGACCTAAAATCCTAGAAGAATAGAGTTTTCGGTAGGATGAAGTGATGCCTATTGAAAGCCAGTATGTTATGTATTCTCTTGCTATACTAAAGGAGTCTAAATCTTATAACCAAATTTCAGCCAGCTGTTTTGTTCATCAACTGGAAAAGAAAGGTAAGGTTTCTGTAGTTCTTCCAGCTTCAGTGCTGAAATGTTTTCCTTTCAAATATGTCTGGAGAACAGTCCTGAAGGATATTTGCTTACAAAATAGGTAACACATTCTTAAGAAGCCTCCAAAATGCACCATTTTAATATACCACTGGATCTCCTTTGCATGAGCTTATTTAAAAGTTCTTATATCAAGGCCTTTGACCACAGTGTTGGCTGAATTTTGCTTTTAGGACACTTCATAGCAATACCTGGATAAAGACATCACTAATTGGTTCATACTCTGGAAAAACAAAGTTACTAAATTGGCAGTGTTGGCTCTAGGAAGGTCTATGTTTATATTATCTTGTTATATATATATATATATATATATATATATATATATATATATACACACACACACACATATAAAACCTAGAGTTATTAACATATTAACAGTCTATTCAGTTATAATCTTCCTAATTTTTTTGTTATTGTTGTTTTTTTTTGTTTTAAAGACAGAGTTTCTCTGTGTAGCTTTGACTGTCCTGGAGCTCACTCTGTAGATCAGGCTGGCCTCGAACTCACAGAGATCTTCCTTCTTTGCATCCCTAGTGTTGGGATTAAAGGTGTGTGCCAAGACCACTCAGCTTCTATTTTTCATTTTAGTAATCATATTAGTATATTTTCTTTTACAAGTATAATCAAATACTTTTTGGAAATAGGTTGACTTCAGATAGGAATTTAGGAAGCTGAGTCTCAGCACTCAGGAGGCTGAAGGAAGAAGATTGTTAGAATTTTAGACCAGCCCAGGCTACATTATAAAGACTGAGCCAATCATTGTTTCATAGTGACATATTAAATCAAAGTACAAAACAAGATGAAATAAACTTAGTAGAAACAAAAGTCAATATTATTTTATGTATGTTTGTTTGTTTGAAGACAGGGTTTCTATGTGCATCTCTGGCTGTCCTGGAACTTGCTTTGTCGATCAGGCTGGCCTCAAATTCAGAGATCCCTCTGCCTCCTGAGTGCTAGGATTAAAGGTGTAGGCCACCACTGTCCTGCTCCAAATCAATATTGTAAAGAGCACCTACTAATCACAGACTTAAAAAGTATGGATATTAATATATCTTCGCAGCATGAGATTTCACCATGATCTTCAAAGTTCTATGGTGATCACTTAAATTTTTAACCTATATTTACTGCATTTTATGGGGAAATTATCTTCTATAATATTAGAAAATTTAAAAAATTGTTCTAAGGTAGTTGTGGGATTTAAATAAGCACACTGAAAATTAGTTGAATAGACCTGGGGATGTGTCTTAATAGTAACCTGCCCAGTACACTCAAGCCCTGGGTTTAAACAGCTGCTACAATAAAATAAAATAAAAATAGTTCAACTAGTAATTATTTTGAGTACTTGGAAGAATATCTTGGATTCCTAGTGCTTTATATACAAGCAAAATCCAAGCACCATGTTTCTGTTTGTCTGGTATAGCATATCTCCTTGGTTGTGCCTTCCTATTTCTCTCTAGCTCCGGATATGACAGTTAGTCATGCTCTCTCATTAAGAAGTTACCACAGCTCCAAATACAGGCGTACATCCAGAGCCCTTGAAAACATAAACATTACAACCAGCAGCATTATTTCAGCCATCTTACCTGGCTGTCCAGGCAGTCCTGGGTCTCCTTTGCGCCCCCCTGTACCGTCAAAGCCTGGGAGCCCATTGCGCCCTGGATCTCCTGGAGGGCCAATTGGACCTACAGGGAAAAGAAATGGATTTTAACACAATCGAGTCATTTCAATTAGCATGCCCAGAGGAGTTCAAAGAAATATGTTTGGACCTAAAGGGTGGTTGTGCATGAGAGTTTAACATTTTCCTTCTTTCTTTTTTTTTCTTTTGGTGTTTTGAGACAGGGTTTCTATGTAGCTTTGGAGCCTGTTCTGGAACTAGCTCTTGTAGACCAGGCTGATCTCGAATTTAGAGATCTACCTGTCTCTGCCTATTGAGTGCTGGGATTAAAGGCTGGGATTAAACTGCCCAGTTTGAGATTTTAAGATTTTCAGGAAAAGTAGAGGTGGGACCTGTGGTGGACTGGCATTCTATTCATAGATGAGACTATTATTGTCAGAGACAAACTCTTGACATGTAAGGAGCAGATTAAGGGAATGTTCTCGGATAGGTCTGAAACAATGATCCACAAAGGTACCTGGTAAGCCTGGAGGGCCTGGAAATCCTGGTGGACCTTTTAATCCAGGTTGGCCAGGAACCCCTGGAGGACCAGCATCTCCTTTGATTATAATGCTCTGTCCTGAAGGACCAGGTAACCCTGGAGGACCTAAGAAGCAAAGCACACAAAAAATGTGAAGATAGTGAAGAGAAATGTCAGAAGAAACAGATGCCAAATTGGTATATGGTCAGCAGATATACTTTTCAAATTATTTATTTATTTGTTTGTTTATTGTGTATACAGTGCTCTGCCTGCCAGAAGAAGGTACAGATATCATTATAGATGGCTGTGAGCCACCATGTGGGTCCTGGGAATTGAACTCAGGGCCTTTGGAAGATCAGGCAGTGCTCTTAACCTCTGAGCCATCTCTCCAGCCCCCACCAGATATATTTTTATGACAAACAAACAAGAGAAAAGTATTTAACTGCTGCAACTACTGCCACATCAAACAGAAGTTTATTTGGGGAAACTGCAATTACTTCAGCAAGAAAATCAAAACTAGCCATGTCAGCCCTCTGATACCTTCAAGAGTCCTCACCAGGACTCACACAGTAACTCCATCTTCCCATGCTGAGAACCCTTGCTCCCCTCACCTCTAGGCAGGAAGCCTAGTTCCAGCTGCCAACTCTACCCATCTTTGCCACCTCCATCCAGCTGTTCTCAACTCTCTAATAAAGTGCCACAAATTAACAGATTGGATCAGAAAACAAGATCTCTCTTTTTCGTTGCCTTCAAGAAACATACGTAATGACCAACGATAGATACCATCTTAGGAATGGAAAAAGATTATAATAAAATGAATTTTAAAATAAACATAGGGTAGCTATTCTAATATTTGATGAAATAGATGCTGGATGGGGCTAGGCATGTTGGCAGAGGAGAAAAGTAATCATAAATCATACTCAGCTATAAACCTTATTATCTACAATAATCACTGGCCTAGCAAAACGTGTGCACTGGTGCAATAATGACAAAAACGTCACAGGGGCAATCAGCCAATTTCTCATTGAGTTCAAGTGCTGCTCCACAAGATGAATCCTGTACCTGGCACCATTATTGGGCCAAGAATCTATGGCTAGACAGGTCATAGGCTTCAAGCGAGAATATAATACTATTACTCTGCTAAATAGGCATAGTACTAAACTGACTACTAATGATTTACCATTATACCCACAGATGAATGCATTTCTCAGCCTTCATCAGAGGAAGTTCTATTTGCAGCAGATGTTGATCAACACAGTGGTACAGAGACCCAAAACTGATGAAGGTACAGAGAATAAGAGATGGAAGAATGCTCAGTCATGAACACACACGCAAAATGCATCTCCACTTCCAAAACTCAGGAAGTGCTTTCAATGTTGTGCAAGGGGAGGGCCAGAAAGAGTGTAAGAGCTAGAGGTGGTAGATGATTACAAGGCAACAGTATCTTCTGGACACAACAGAGAGGTTGCACATATGAACTCACAGTAGTTGGGATGCCATGCACGAGACTTTGTAAGCCCAAATCCCACCACGGAGAGGGGAATTGGGCACCAGTTCCCACCATCACTAAGGAACTTGTTACTTGCTGATAGAAAGCGAATCAGTTTTCTCTAAGAGTGTAGTCCTAGATAAGTTGGCTACGTTCCAGTGGAAGGCCATATATACAAGAATATCTGGGCAGCACAAATTGGTCTTTTTAAATATTATCATTGTGGATATATTTATTGTTTTTTAATGTTGGGTGAATAGAGAAGAGGCTAGGTCTAAGATGAGTGGGGGGAAGTAAGTAATTGTGATCAAAACATGTCTAAACTCTCAAAAAACCTAATAGAATATTTCTAAGAGATGTTTAAAAACTATATTTCTTAGGGTTGGTGAAAAACAATAGAACTTTCACGCCTGTTTCTAGGGGATGACAGCCCCACTCCCTGACAAGCCCCACCTGATTCTGCATTACTTACACTTCTTTGTTGTGTGCTAAGACAGTTACTGAAACAATCAACAGATATCCTATTTTATGGTTTATGAAAACTCTATAATTCTATTAGCATAAAACTTTTAATTTAAAAATATACAAATGTACAGAAGCAACTTGTTCTTATAATCTGGTCAATTGAATATGGTAATATTAGCATAATAACTAATAAAATATTAAGACTTTCTTGCTGATACTGAATCTATCTTAAATTTAATAGGCTACTAATCAATATAACATAACTAAAGAGTTTAAGAAATTAGGAAATTATGTTGATATTTTGAAAAGACAGAATGGGACTTTCAAAAGTCTTTCATGTTTCTAAGTAACAGGCATAAACAGCCTTAGGAGAAGAAATATCCTTACCTGGGGGCCCGGTAAGGCCTGGTTCCCCATCAGGGCCAGTTGAGCCTGGAACTCCAATGGGTCCTTTCATTCCTTGAAATATAATACATAAAATAAAATCAGATGGAAAAAGCAACAAGACAGTCTTTGCACAGGAAAATGAGAAAAAATTGATTTTACCAAAGGAGCTTAATATAGTCAGCACTAGCTGAACTTAGTGTGTTGTTAAGAATGATGATAATGATGATGATGATGATGATGATGATAATAATAATAATAGCAACACCAATAGAAGAGAACATGAACTTGGGTGAGCTGGAGGAAGGCAGTGGAGGTGAATATGATAACAATATATTGAATATATGAAAAGTCCAAAGAATAAATAAAAATACTTTAAAAATATAAAGGAAAACCTTAAAACATCCTTTCAAATACCTGGGAATCCTGGAACACCAGGGAGACCAGGATCTCCTTTCATTCCATTGAGACCTGGCCGGCCAGGATTACCCTAAATAAATAACAATCATTGGTGTTAGAAAAATAACAAGGAAGGGATAGAGAAGAGGAATGAAGGCTCAAATGTTGCACAGTGGCTCAGAGAACTGTATTTCCAGTTACACTTGAAGGATTCAAATTCTAACTCTGCCTCTTACTGCTTTGTGGCTTTTAAATATTTAAATCTAGGTAGCTAGAAGAAAAATGGTGGTATGGAAAAAATAAGATACTGGAAACATGTTAAGAATAATTATTTCTACTATAAGGAGGTTTTCACAGTTAGAAGACAGACCAGAAAGAATAGGCTGTCTACCAGGAATCTGCTTGAATGAAATAAGGAAAAGTTTCTGACTCTCTGGGTTATTCAAACAAGAGAGAAAACACAGGAGTAACTGTATATGCTATTCTCTTTATAGGTGAAGAGAGAGAACTGGGGTGTCTCTTCTCTTCATAGATGCAAAGCAAGATGATGTAGTGGAACTCAAACCTGACCCTGACTCTGATTTCAACATCTAAACTATGCCCACTCACCATAATTACTTCCCTATGGGTGTATTCATCCAAATGCAATGCATTGATGTGTACATGTAAATTTCCTTTTCACAGGTTTGCTTTCACCAAAACCCCTTTTCTATAAAACAGCAAAGACACTTTAGTGGGAAGACTAGGGGCCTTGTCTTCTCTTTTATTTTTACTTCACCAGTGAGCCCCATAGTGAGTATTAATACAATTCTGCAGCTCAGAATTCCCATTTTGAAAGCTCTTACACACACTCTTCTTTCATCAAATATCTAGTCCCATTTCCTACCGGGAGTCCTGGTGGTCCTTGATCTCCTTTCAAACCAGGTAAGCCAGGTTGCCCAGGTGGGCCTGGGTTTCCCCTCTCTCCTTTAATACCTCCATTTCCAGGGGGACCACGGGGACCTTCTGAACCTGGTAGACCTGATAATGTAGAACAAATGGCCACATTTGAGTATAGTATGTCAGACTTTTAAAATGTCAGTTATCTTTGTGTTTGTGGAATAAAATACAGAGATGCAGACTCAGTAATTTCCTAGTGTAAACGTGGGTTCTTTTTATTATTAATGCTGTTTTATAGACTTTTCAAGTTTACATACTTTTCTGGATCAGCATCTCATGTATCTCAGATTGTCCTTAAACTCACTACGAAGCCAAGAATGACCTTGAACTTCTCATCTGTCTGCCTCCACCTCCCAAGTTCTGGGATTACAGGGATGCACCACCAAGTCTAGTTTGTGTCATCCTGGGGATTGAATGGAAGGCTTCGTGCATTCTAGGCAAATACTTTCCCAACTCAGCAACATCTCCCCAGACCCTTGCATTTTAATTTCTACTAAATATAATAACCTCAGATCTAAGCAACTCTGGATATGATAGTATTTGCTTCTGTAATCCTAACAGATGCCCTGCAGCAGGTGAAGCTGCTGGCCTCATGACCAGCACTTACAGAATGATTGCTAGAGAGCAATCAGGAATTCATGCCATTTCTCTTGTGCAATTAAAATTAAATTACTTAGGGATGAGGCTGTAGCATTTGACTAGGTCCTGGGTTTGATTTCCAGTATAAGAAAAAGTTCAGGGGCTGGAGAGATGGCTCAGTGGTTAAGAGCATTGCCTGCTCTTCCAAAGGTCCTGAGTTCAATTCCCAGCAACCACATGGTGGCTCACAACCATCTGTAATGAGGTCTGGTGCCCCCTTCTGGCCTTCATTGATACACACAGACAGAATGTTGTATACATAATAAATAAATAAATAAATATTTAAAAAAAGAAGAACATCCTGGATTTAAAAAAAAAAAGAAAAAGTTCAATTCCTTTATTCATAAGAAGCTATATTCATTCAACTTTTATTACTACAAAAATTTTGTAGTGTGGTGGATCAAGAATATGGCTTTATGTGTGCTAGGTAAGCATCTAGCTCCTGAAAAATGACTTCTTAAATAATTGACACTTAATCACACTGACTTTAAGTTCATTGTAGTGACATGTTTGACACGTGGAATATGTTTGAAATGTCAGATATTTATTGTTTCAGTATAGTATGTATAAAATTTATTTCAAAATATTTTCATGTTTTTTTCTAATCTTTAAAAAAATTGCACTACATTTTTAATGTACCATTCTAAATAAGGATATCAGTTCTGTTAAGCAACCAGGTGTTTGGATCACTGCATAAGCCTTTTGTAGGAAGGTAGGGAATAAATGTTAAACATCTGGAGAGTGTTTAGTAACTGAGACTGAGACTATTTAGTCTTTCCTTAAGAAAATAATTACAAAGCCCCAACAAAGTGAGCATGCTTATCTTCTTTCCTGTGGTTGTCTTAATTTTTAAAATTGATTTTAACAAAAATTATTCAGGTATAGTTTTAAAAGGAATCATAACCTACCTATACATGTAGGAATTTAAAACAGTGGGCTGGAGTTTACCCATGGACAAAGGGTCTAATTTTGACATGAGATTAAACTCAAACTTTAATCACCTTCCCTAATTTTCACTACTGCAAAGAAAAGGGTATATACTGGTGAGAAAGACTACCACAGTGATAAGAAAAACTGGATAAAGAAATTACAGTGCTGGGTTCAAATCCAGCTCCATCAGTGATTAGCTCTTTGACCTTAACAAGATTATTAATCCTTTCAACTTCAATTTCTTCTATAAAATAGAAATTAAAAATAGCCTTAGCTTTCACCTGATATTGGGAAAGATTAAATGAAATAGCAGGGAAAAATTATGTAGTTCAATGCCTATCAAATAGTAAGAACCATGAAATGTTGATATTTATATAGTTATGATTGCTATTACATTATTAGTAGTAAAATCAAAGAGAAGAATGAATCTTACAAGTTTTCTTAACATTTTGAGAATTTTTAAGTGATTTCATAATGCATCATTTATCTGACTTTGACAAAGAGGAAGCAAGTTCATGATAAAACAGTAATTAATTTTTACATTTAGAAAACTTGAATCACACAATTACCTTATCTTGGCAAGCAGACACCACAATCACAAAAATGCCTTTCCCCATTCTAAAGAAAGGTTTGAGGTACTTTTTATTTAGAAAAGAAAACCACATCTGCTTAGCTCAAATACACTAGAATAAGGTTTTCTAAACCAACATGATAATTTGTCCAATTTAGACTAGAAGTCTGGTAGAAAATTGGGCTGTTAAGTAAAAACTAAATGCTCTCTGAAAACCTAATGACAATGATGAGTAAAGATTTCAGATGGGAAAAACTGAACATCTGACTGCCACCTTTTTCTGGAGTTTCTAGCAGACTGCATCATTTGATGAAAAGGCACTACTCTTTTCTCAACTAAAATAAAATAGCAGGAATTTTATGTCATTTCAGACATGGTATTTGTACTGTCTCCAAAAATTAAGTTAATGATATAGTAAGGACATAGGAATTTAATTTTAACGGTACACAATAGCTTCCTTCCTCTATTACTGTAAACAGCCTTGAACACACAACTCAGGGCAATTCTAGGCAAAAAGTATTATAAGAACATAAAGTCCATATGCAGGTATTGGAAATTATGTAGATGCTTGCTTAAATAAATATCTTGCAGTTTACATGTGAATGTGTTTGCATATCTAATTAAAATTCACCATTTATTTACATAAAAGAATCTATTACAAACAGTCGAATCACAAAGATCTGATACTATTCCAAACTCAACAGTAAATACATCATATTAACTTCTCCAAAATACCAAGACCCAATAGGGTAGTATTTAAGGATAACATCACTTTTCAATGATTTCTGAATTACAGCAATAAAGTGCATTTCTCTTATCACATATATAAAGTATTTAAAAAAAAGAGATAACTGACCAGTGAAGAGTCTAACCTTGGAAACCTGGGAAGATCAGAGTTCACCAAAGCCCAAAGATCGATGTTAGCAGTGTCAGACATCACACAGTACAAAATAAGATTATGAGTTAGAAGTGGTTCACATTATGGAACAAGTTAAACAACAATCCCCTTTGTCAGCATTTCTTATACCTATATCACAATCAATATGCAAACAGACCCATTCAGAAATATAGAGAACAAAATCTTTTTCACATAGAGCTTATTCTAGAGAATAAGCTGTTGGTCACTAATTTAATGGGGAGGGGCTCTATTTAAGAGACTATGTTAACAATACGATACTAATAAGCACTTCTAAAAGTTAAGCTTCTGAAAACATTCAAGTTGGCAAGATAGTACCATTTCACCAAGAGCCTTCATTTTTTCCCTTTAAAAAGAGGTAACTGTGAATAAATATTTAGGCATATCTTAGCTCTGACATCTTTTAATAAAAACATGAAATGAAAACTTATTTGGATGTTCAGAGTGACCCAATATGATAACAGTTAACTTTCAAAACATCACAGGCAAAAATATGATTACAAAGCTCACTTGTGACTCAGTGGAAAAATAAAAACCAGAGCATGCCATTGTTAATTGTACTTTTGTCTTATTCAAATACCTTTTTATAAATTCACATTTTAACTTTTTTCTAATAAATCAAGAGGCCTTCTTCTATAAATTAGTATTTGTAATAAGTACTTAAGCATAAAAATCCATTGAACATAAAAACAAATATCTGAAATTTCCAATGATATGAAGACTATTAGTGAAGGGGTGCTTTAAAATATTCTAGCATGCAATAACCCACCCTAAGCCATTTTAAGTATGACAATAACTTTAAAAAATTTTTACTTAATGCACATATTATCAGACTATTCACCATTTAAAGGGAGATCATTACATAAAAATACTAAAGTCTACAAAAGAACACTCTTTGGTTAGTGTTAATTGACTATGAACACTGTTTCTTTTTTCTTTGAGTTCTTGCTATGATTTATAAACATTGAATATTAGAGAGAATAAATTGTGCTAGACCACTGAGTCCCAGGTGTTAAAAGACCTTGGAACTTCCTCTTGACTCTGCTATTTAGTTACAAAATGACTCTGGACAGTTCAATCTCTGAATGTAACAAGAAGAGTGTTGTATACACTATCCTCCCTTACAGGTTTACATAAGGATCAAAGTCAATTTTGAAATATAGAACTACTGTCTGACATGTGCAAGATGCTAAAAGAAAACAATGATGATTAAAACCAGAACTTTAAAATCATTTGAGAATTTGAAATTTAGAAAAATGCACTTCTGTTTATTTAAATATTCTCCAAACCACATACAACAAATTAACCAATGACTTATAGTCTGGTTGTTCCAAATACCTAGATTAGAATTGCTACTTAGTATAATTCAAAGTAAAGATATTTTATATGCATATTTGATGTAGAAGGACCTGATAATAAGAATACTCAGAAAGATATCTTATTGATATAAGACATCTTAATAGTTCATCAGCATGGGGATCTTTGGACCACATCATAGCAAAACTTCTAAGATTTTATTTTCTAAAAGACTACATTTTAATGAGTCATATGCCAAGTCAATTTTATTTATGAGGCCTCAATCCACTATTCATCAAATCACTTAATTAAATTTAACCGAAAAAGAAACCATATATAAAACCATAGTCTTATATATAAGGTGGTGATTGCTGATGTTAAATTATAGAGTCAACTAGTATGTTTTAATTCTAATGTCCACTTAAAGTTGCTTTCTCCGCCTATTGTAAACATTACAGAGGCTAGATTTCAATAACTACAATTTGAACATGTTTAACAAATGGGAAGTTGTTAAATTGGTTTTTAAAGGAGTGTGGCTATTTTTCTCTTTCTTCGTAAATATATTCTAGTGTTTCAGAAAAAAAAAATCCTAGCTAGTAGTCCAATATGTGATCAAAGCAGCAGAACTCTAGGCAAGTTAAATAAGAGTCAAAATTGCTTCAAAATACCTCCTAATTTTGTTCTTATCCTGTTGATAGTTAAATCACACTCAGTGTCTTTTTTTTTTTACATTTTTAATACATTTGTACTGAGCTCTACACTTTTTCTCTGCTCCCCCCCTGCCTCTCCCCTCCCCTTTCAATCCTACCCTAAGGTCCCCATTTTGTCTTGTTGACCATGTCCTTTGCTTTCGTTGCAATGTTCAAAACAAAACAAACAAACAAAAATCACAACAAGCTAAATAAGACTAAAAGGAAAAAATGTCTTGCCATCTTCCATCTGTAAAAAAATTCCTAGTAAAACAGGACAAAACGGCAGCCCACTGAATGGGAAAAGATCTTCACCAACCCCACATCAGACAGGGGGCTGAACATCAAAATATACAAAGAACTCAAGAAATTGGTCACCAAAAGAACAAATAATCCAATAAAAAATGGGGTACAGACCTAAACAGAAAACTTTTAACAGAGGAATCTAAAATGGCTGAAAGACACTTAAGGAAATATTCAGCATCCTTAGCCATCAGAGAAATGCAAATCAAAACAACTCTGAGATTCCATCTTACACCTGTAAGAATGGCCAAGATCAAAAACACTGATGACAACTTATGCTGGAGAGGATGTGGGGTAAGGAGAACACTCCTCCATCACTGGTGGGAGTGCAAACTAGTACAACTGCTTTGGAAATCAGTGTGACGATTTCTCAGAAAATTAGGAAACAACCTACCTCAAGACCCAGCAATACCACTTTTGGGTATATACCCAAAGGATGCTCGATTGTACCACAAAGACATGTGCTCAACTATGTTTATAGCAGCTTTGTTTGTCATAGTCAGAACCTGGAAACAACCTATATGCCCCTCAACTGAAGAATGGATAAGGAAAATGTGGTACATTTATGCAATGGAGTACTACACAAAAGAAAAAAATAACGACATCTTGAAATTTGTGGGCAAATGAATGGATCTAAAAAACATCATATTGAGTGAGGTAACCCAGACCCAGAAAGACAAATATCATATGTACTCACTCATAAGTAGCTTTTAGATATAAAGCAAAGTAAAAACATCCTACAATTCACAATCACAGAGAACCTAGACAACAATGAGGACCCTAAGAGAGACATATATGAATCTAATCTATATGGGAAGTAGAAAAAGATAAGATTTGTTGAGTAAATTGGGAGTGTGGGCATCATGGGAGAGGGTAGAAGGGGAGAGGAGAGGAAGAAAGGGAAGTGGAGAAAAATATATAGCACAATAAAAACAATAAAACATTCCTAGTAAATAAATTCTTTTACATAAAATATTCTGTGCATGTGTGTCTATGTATGAACAAACGTAGGTATGCATGGGTTGGTATGGGAAAAATCAAATTTACATAGAGATTCATGGCTTCCTGCCACAAACTGAATTTTTAGTTCATTTGAAGAAAAAAGGACTCCCCATTCTCAAAAGCCAGACCTCAGGATTATACTTTATCTCCATTTTACTTCCTTTCTAAAAACGAGAAAATGACAGTTTAATTTTAAAAATAATAAATACATTGAGATATCCATGGTTAATTTTTCATTCCAGAGTAGGTACACATTTAAAAAAAAAAAACAACTAGAAATCCACAGGTTTTTTTTCCCCATTGTGTGGCTTTTGGTAATTTTTCTTTACCGTATTTTTGTTTGTTTGCTTTTGGGTTTGTTTTTTGTCTGCTTGTTTGCTCTGAGACCGGGTTTCTCTATGTAGCTCTAGCTGTCCTGGAACTCACATTGTAGACCAGGCTGGCCTTGAACTCATAGAGATCTGCCTGTGTCTACCTTTCAAGTGCTGGCATTAAAGGCATGCACCACATGTCCAGCTATCTTTGACGAATTTATTTGCATATTGAGTAATGAACATGTATATTATTGTGAGCCTTTATTCTGCGCTGGTGGCATTAAGGTTTTTTATTTATGCGTATCACTTCTTCACAGCAGTGCAATTTAAAATATGTGACAAAGGATTGTAAAGATGGCTCAGTGAGTAAGAGCACACATTGCTCTTGCAGAGGACCCAAGTTCAGTTCTCAGTACCCATATTAGGCAGCTCAGTTACTTTTTGTAACTTCAGCTCCAGGGGAGTTATATGCCTCTGGCCTTAGTGGGCACCTGCACTCATGTTCACATTCTCACACATGAATACACAAATGTGCTCATAAGTCAAAATAAAAACAAATATTTAGAAATATGTGACAAGCCAAAATGTGAAGCTATAAAGTCTCTCTCTCCCTCTCTCTCTCTGTGTTTAGGCAATCAAGGATTATATTATCTGCATGATATGATAATCCACATTATTTTTAAAATGCCTTTTTGAATAAGTTTAGCTTCATTGCATTAAAAGTTTATAAGGAAACAATAAAAATATAGTCTACAAAAAGAAAAGCATTTTTTACAAAATTGAGTACTATAAAATTTCAATTAAAATGACACAGACATATGAATTTTGAAGCATTTAATTTAGCTCATTTTCCTAATTAGATAATGTGGAGCCATTCCGAGAGAAATTCTTGGTACCACAATTTCCTGACAACTTAGGTCCAAGCCACCATTTAAAAATTGAATTGGCATATGGTCTTAAAATCTATTTAAAAACTTAAAAACATTAGGTATAAATACAAACAGTCACATACATGTATATATACACATACATAATATATGTACATATATACATAGGTAAAATTTCCCAATCCATGCAGTTACTACTTTGGAGTTAAGGAGCTAACCTGGAGGACCTGGGTAGGGACGGAAGTTCACCAAGGCCCAATGTCATCATTAACAAAAAGGAAAATATCAAAACTGTTAGAAACATCAAGAAACTAAAGCATTATACTAAATACTTTCAAGTTAAAGTTGAATTTAATGATAGAACTCTCTGAAAGTCCATATTCATGCATCTCATATAAACCAAATTATCTCCATTTAGTATTAATGCTAAAGTGAAAACTTTACATTGTACATACACTATAGTTTGAAAGTTCAAAAATGATGTTCATTATTACAAGCTAGGCTCAACATTCAATTCTAAGAGAAACTGGTTTAAAAATTTATTTTGGATCTGTAGTTCATAAATAAATCAAGAAATCACTCATTAGATATGCATTCTTCTGAAAACTTTGATTATTCTTTTAAAATAGTTATTGCAAAAGCATGTTTCTGATGACCGCTTTTCTGTTATTATTTTAAAGGAATGTCCATCAGAGAGCTCCATTCCTAGTAACAAATAACCAAAGTGCTAATTAGAATGGAAAAGGACAATAGTTTGGTTTATTTGAATTATGACATACAAACAAAGCAAGATACTGGCTTCAGTTATATTGCATGCAAGACAGTTAATGTGGCTGAGAATTTTTTTGCTGGCTTTCTTTAGTAGTAAACAAAGGAAAAGCAACACTGTCTAGGAACAGTCAAGCCAGCTCACATTAAATCTGACTTTGAAAACAGTGCTCTGAATCCAGTACATGATAATGTTTAATTCATGTTTTCAGGACACATGTTAGTAAAATAAAGTCCAACTAACACAATTTTATTGTAATTTAAATGTAATTTTTCATTTTAAGGTACACTTTAAAAAAGAATTAAGAACTTTCAAGCATCAAAAGGACAATTGCTTGATTTCTTTTTATCTCAAATTTCTCTTCTTACAAAAAATAATGAAGGCCAGATTTTCAGTTACTAGAAAAAGTGAATATAAAAGTCCCTCAAATCTTTTAATAACCTATTGCCAGCAATTGGGCTCAGCAGCGTTAACCTGGGGTGAAAATGAACATTTCCCAATTAGTAGAATGGAATGACATAGCACAGGCACAAAATGAAAATGTGTACCGTGGATGCAAGATGGATCGATTAAAGAGTGAGCAGAGGAAAGGCGAGGTATAGACATGAGGTATGAAGAGATTATCAGTCAAACTGATCATGCTGTGATGCTGAAGATAAATTTGATTGCCTAGTTCCTAGAGATCAAGTTTTCTATTGTGCCTCGTGATATCTGCTGATCATGTGACAGAACCATAGCAACAGCTTCTGGTATGGAACACAAGCATGTATTTGGTGATCACTAGAATGATTTCTGTGACGACATGCTGAGAAGCTTACATTAAAAAATGCAGACTGCATTTTGATGCCAGGTTATTAGTATACTTTTATCACTAATAACTATACTAACATAACCACCATTTTTGCTTTTTTTCATTCAAGTTGTTTTGTTGTACTTGAATTTTGAGTAAATAATATATGCATTACTGAAAAGAGCATGCATATTAGAATGAGCTAGGTATGAACCAAGCTCTTTTCTTATAAGGAGTTTTCATGTGACAAATTCTAAAACCCTAAAATCAGAATAACCTGCCAGCAAAATGAAATACATGAACTGGTAAACAGACCATTTTCTGTACCACACATGATCATACCTGGTCTCCCAGGAGGGCCTTGAGGCCCAGGGTTTCCTTTTGGACCTTCCAAAGCCGGACCAGGAGAACCAGGAGGACCTGGGGGACCTGGCATACCAGGGAATCCCTGAAAGCCTGGTTCTCCCTTTGAACCTGGAAGACCAGGATTTCCTGGAATGCCAGGTGATCCTCCATCACCCTTTTGACCTGTAGAAATAAAATTAGGGATATAGTAAGCAATATTGAATGCTGAATTATAAGATGGTCTTTAAGTCATATATTTGATAAGCTAATGAAATTCAGTAGGGTGATTTTATTTCAAACACATGCAAAATATATTTTCTTTATTAAAACCATGTATCTGTCACCAAAAGTACTTATTAACAATGTAGAAATAATGCCAGCATCCTAAAAGGTATTCTTTGTATTAGGACATAGAACAATGATCACATGACCATTAGTTATGAGCAAAATAAGACAGACAAAATATAAAAAGCATTAAGTATCTTCAAGAATTGGTTCAAGACAGATACAAAAACTGTTAAACGCTTTGGGTCTAATTTTGAGACTAATGAAATTCAATGGCTGCTATTATATTCAGACCATGATATTAAAGGTTTATAATCACAATCTAGACAATCTGCTCTTGACATTTTATTATAAAACATTAATACTTAAGAGCCATGAAACAGTAGCAAATTAAAGTAACACTTTTCATGAAAAGAATACTAAAATTTTTAGGAGATATAATTTTAGTTTAAAAAAGCTTTTATGAATATCAACATACAAATCTGCAATTATTCAAATTTATGTTAACTATTTAGTGCTTATTATAAGATTACATTTGGAGAAAGAAGACAGATATGTATCTAAACATACCTATTCCCTCCCCCCACCTCAGATCTTGCCATGTAGAAATGATGCCAGCTCAGGCTGACTGGATATTCAAGGGTGGAATACAATGTACAATCCTCTTGCCTCAGCCTCAGATATAGGCCATCAAGCTTAGCTCTTAGATGAGTTTTCAAGAAACATTTCTATTATTGGTACATATTTCTATGGAATTGTCTTGTATGTTACTCTGATAATGTTTTTACAGAGAGAAGAGAGTGGTTTTCTGGATAAATGAAAGCTTCTAAATTTCCTACAATTTTCACCTTTTTTCTGTCTCACGTCCTCAGCATTTATGACAGGAATGAAAGGCGACTTATTGAGTTTTCCATAAGGACGTTATTTTTGTTAACATAGCACTTTATATTAATTAGCATTGAGAAATATTATAAAGGTAAATTGAGCTTAGGTTTTTTGACTATTCAGATGCATTTTATAATAGTAAATGGTAGAGATAGAAAAATAAATGGACTGGGGAATATTTTCATTTTACAGGTAGATATTACTTGTTTTGTTAAGGTTTACCAGAAAGTCCTGGGAGTCCAGGAGGTCCTGGGATTCCAAAGCCTGGTTGACCTGTTAGGGTACAAAGTCGAAACAATTTCAAATAGGTAATTGATTGTTGAGGTTTCTAATATGTGTTATGTATATCAAACATGCTGAAGATTATTTCTTTTAATTTCCTCTCTCCTGATCCCCTTTCTCTCACTCCCTTCCTTTTCTTCTGTCCTTCCCACCCCTTCTTTTCTTGTGCTACAGACAGAACCTAGGGCCTGCATGTTAGAAACATGCTTTACCACTGAGTTACATGCCTAGCCCCAGAAGACTGACTTCTAACATGGATCAATGCTAACGTAAGAAAACTATAGAGTTTCAGATCAGCAGTTAAGAGAACTTCTTGCTCTTGCAGAGGAACTGAATTTGGTTCTCCCAATCCACACAATAGCGGTTCACAACCATCTGTAACTCCTAGGGGATTTGGCACCTTCTTCTGGCCTCTAAGGACAGAAAGGCATGCACATGGTACATATACATATATGCAGGCAAAGCACTCATACATATAGAAAAAACAGACAAAAATTTTTGAACACGGGTATAGGCTTACTCTTTAAGTTATCACTCTATATCGTCACTTTATATTTGCCAGTTGCACTATAAAGGAAAAACTACAGAGCTGGCAAGATGGCTCAGGAGGTAAAGGCACTCGCCACCAAGACTGATGACCTGAAGTCAATCCCCAGGCATTTTGAAAAAATGAAAACCATATACACGCACACTCTAGTTCTGGTGACTGTCAGGCATACTTTGTATACTTAGATAAAAATACATAAGTAAAGTACAGATTGAACAAAGAAAGAAATTTAAAAATTTCTGGGTCAGTTCTTGTTGGAAAAGCAAATGGACAATATTTAAAACTTTTTTTTTCTTTAGGGAAAAGCAACCTGTTCAACAAACATGACCTAGTATCTTCAGGATGCCAAGGAAGAAGCTAATTTGGAAGTGGGAAATGTGTGGTACCTTGGAAGATAATAAGGAAGACAGAGTTTTCCTGTAGCTATGAAAGGACTAATCAGAGCAGACCAGGAGAAAATTATACAATTAGAAAAATATGAAAAGCTATAATACCTGGTTCTCCCTTCTGTCCTGCTGGTCCAGGAATGCCATCTTGACCTGGCTTGCCTTTTTCACCAGGAGGTCCTGGTGGCCCGGGACGCCCTCCACCACCTAAAGAATAGCACAACAGGTTATACTGACCCTTTTAACTTCCTTCCACATCCTGTCCCGTCTTCATATTAAAGTGCCAAACAATTCTCTCTAAAACTAACAAAGTAGAGCCGGGTGAGGTGGCACACACCTTTAATCCCAGCACTGGGGAGAGAGGCAGGAGGATCTCTGTGAGTTTGGGGTCAGCTTGGTCTACAAAGCAAGTTCCATGACAGTAAGGGCTACATGGTGAAAACCCGTCTTGAAAAAACAAAGGAAAAAAACAAACAAAAAATAACAAAGTAGGCTGGAGAGATGGCTCAGCTGTTAAGAGAGCTTGTTGTTCTTCCAGAGAACTTGAGTTTTAGTCCCAACACCCAAGCCAAGTGGTTCACAACCACCTGTAATTCCAGCTCCAGCGGCTTGACATCTGTAGTCTCATGAGCACATAAATTCACAATGCACACTCACATAATCAAGAAAAAACCAAAATATTAAAGTGCTTCTGAATTACTCCTTGAAATCATGAAATCTTTATTTTTTCAGGACAAGGTTTCTCTGTGTAGCCCTAGCTGTCTTGGAACTAGCTCTGTAGACCAGGTTGGCCTCAAAGTCACAGAAATCTGCCTTCCTCTGTCCCTCAAGTTCCGGGATTAAAGGCATGCATCACGACCGCTTGGCCTAAATCATGAAATCTTCCAGAATAAAAAATAAACAAAGGAAGGTAATGATGACCCTAAGGAATAATCTAATAACTCATTATCTAAAACATTTTTATGATTTTAATATTAATTCAGAATATTCAAGAGACAATGTGTGCTTCATGGCATAGGGAAGACAAGGGATTTACTTTGAAAGTCATTAAGTAAAAATATTACTAGAAGTTACCCTTCTAGAGAGAATCACTCTCCTTGGAAAATGTGAGCCGAAACAATAATGCCTACTAGAGATATAGTTTTGTTTTGTTTTTTTTTTTTATTTTGAGGCAAGTTTTTTTGTGTAGCTTTGGTAGTTCCTGTCCTGTAACTAGCTTTTGTAGACCTGGCTGGCCTCGAACTCACAGAGATCTGCCTGCCTCTGCCTCCTGAGTGCTGGGATTAAAGGTGTGCACCACCACCTCCCAGCTCAATTTGGCAATTTTTAAATGAGAATTTATTTATTCAGTTATGCAATGATAAGCAGATGAGCACCACATTTCTTTTTCTTGAAAATGCTCACAGCAGAACAAGATTTGACCTCCCCACACTGACTATGAAAAACCTTAGTCCTAAAGAATGACATCTTTTATGCTTACCTACAGGACCAGGTTCTCCTGGAAGGCCAGGGTTACCGGGAGGACCACTCATACCTTTTGGTCCAGGAAGCCCCGGGGTTCCTAGAATAAAAAGCCCAGTTTAACAATTAACAAAATAAACACATTGCTTTATGAGCTATAATTCAAGCTTAAATTTAGAGTACTAGCATTGAAATAATAAAGACCAAAATGAATTCAAAAGATGTTGATGATTGCTGGATGATTTTCAATTAATTTGACAGGAGTCAATATTATTATATATTCATAAATATAAAGGTAACTACAGAAATATTTTACTGGTAATAAAATTTTTAGCACTTCATTCAATACTTGCTTTTAAATCCAGTCATCTGTTGTTGGACATGATTTTGTTGTCAGTTTTCAGGTATAATTAACAAAGTAACTAGGGACATTTTACATAGCTTTTTTTGTAGACATATGTCTTTATCTTGAGTAAATGGTAAATCATGGAATTTCTGGGTCAGAGTGAGATTTGTTTTGTGCATTATTAAAAAACACTGAAAAGCTATTTTAGACATAGAACAGCAATATATGAGAAAGTCAGCTGTTCCAAATCTACATCAATCTATGTTGTAATATCAATTATTAAAAAAAACCAATCCCAGTGTTAGCCATGTGATTTTAATGTGTTGACTTCGATGGTTAATGACATTGGTCACATTTACATGTGCTAACTGGCCATCAGCATGTATTATTTTGTGAAATTACCACTTCAAAGTTTTCCTCATTTTTAAAATTTGGATTATACTTCTTCATGTTAATTTATAGGAGTTATTTATGCCAGGCTTCAGGTTGTCCAATATTCCAATAGTTTTAAATCTGTAGCTTTCCTGCTTATATTTCTAAGGGTCTTCCTTGATGAATAAAGTTTTAAATTTTGCTTAAATTAAATCTATCAATTATCTTCATTTGAAGTTATTGTCTTTGTACTTTTTATAATTTTATTTATTTATTTTAAATCCTGGCTCCAGTTTCCCTCCCTCCTCTCCTCTCAGTCCTTCTCCTTACATTCTCTCTGTTCCCATTCCCCAATCCACGCCTGACTCCTTCGTTTCTGTTTAGGAAAGGGCAGGTCTCCTGTGAGTAACAACAGAACATGGCATATCAAGTTATAAGACTTGATATATAAGACTTAGACAAGAAGACTAAGCACCTCCTCATGGGCAAGGCGATCCAGTATGAGGAACAGGTTCCCAAAGAGGGTCAGAGATAGCCCCTGCTCCCACTGTTAGGAGTCCTACAATAGAACCAAGCTACATAACTGTAACATATATGCAGAGTACCTAGGTCAGTTCCATGCAGGCTCCCTGGTTGTTGGTTCAATGTCTGCGAGCTCTTATGATCCCCAGTTAGCTGATTTGTGAGAGCTTTCCATGGTGTCCTTACCACTCTGGCTCCTACAATCCTTTCTCCCCCTCTTATGCAGGATTTCCCAAACTCCGCTTAATGTTCAGCTGTGGATCTCTGCATCTGTTTCCATCAGTTGCTGGATGAAGCCTCTCTGATGACAATTGGGCTAGGCCAATCTGGTCACAGGAGATGGGCAGTTCATGCTATGTATGCACTATTGCTAGGAGTCTTACCTGTGGTCATCCTTGTAGATTTCTGGGAGAGTCCCTTGCACTAAGTTTTTACCTGACCCAGGAATGCCCCCCTTTCCAGTAGTCTCTTTCAGTACTCTCCCCTTCCACCCCCACCCTAATGGCTCATGTTCCCATCCCCACCCACCATCAGTCCACTGAAAACTCTCTTCTGTTTCCCCTTCCCAGGGAGAGCTGGGCATCCCCCATGAACCCTCCTTGTTACCTATTCTCTCTGGGTTGCAGCGTAGTTATCCTTTATTTCATAGCTAATATCCACTTACGAATGAGTACGCACCATCATGGAGGGCCAAAGAGATGGCTCAGCCATTTATAAGGCTAGGCTCACAGCCAAAACACCAAGCAACCTTTAGCTAAGAGCCTTTACTTTCCCTATTGGATTTATTTGGAACCTTTATTCAAGTCATTTTATTGCATAACATGTGTCTTTTTCTATGTTCTATGTTTTCTTATATGAATATACTTATTAATCCTTATGCAAATACCATACTACCTTAATTACTGCATCACTTGAGATCAGGGAGTGCTAGCCTACCAACCAAGTCTTTTCAATGTAGGTTTTTCTTTTTCAGTATTATTTCAAATATGCCATGCCCTTTCCATTTCAGAATTAATTTCTTAACTTTTTTTTCTTTTTTGACTTATTTTATTTTATGTATATAGCTGTTTTGCCTGCATGTATGTATGTGTACAACATGTATACCTATTGCCCTTGGAGTACAGAAAAGGTTGCCCAATGCCCTGGACCTAGACTTACAGATGGTTGTGAGCCAATGTGCGGGTTCTGTGAATTGCCTGGGGTCTGCTACAAGAGCAAACAGTGCTCTTAACCCCTAAGCCAATGCCCTTATGTTTTTGAAAAATTGTTTGCATTATGAACTGGAATCATTTTGAATTGATGAACCACTCTGGTGTCAACTAACATTTAAAAATTTAGAAATTAAAAAATTTAGTTTCTACTCTGTTAGTTTGCTATTATGTAGTACATATATTATATATATAATCATGTTAATCTACTTAGCTATTTAAATTTTCTTATAGAACTATTGTTTGCAAGAAACAGACATTAAAAATATTTTGTTAAAATTGCGATAAGGTCTAAAACACCCATCAATGTAAGATCAAGTTGATTCTTAGGTAATTGAATGCCCTGCTAGAATATTCAACTCCTTTTTTGTTTGTTTTTTTGAGACAGGATTTCTCTGGGTAGCTCTGGCCTGTCTGTCCTGGAGCTTACTCAGTCTGTAGATCAGGCTGACCTCGAACTCACAGAGATCTGCCTGTCTCTACCTCCTGAGTCCTGGGATTAAAGGCGTGTGCTACCACTTCCCAGTGAATTTTTGGCATTTTACCAAGAAATCTAGAAGAATCTGGAATCTCTAATACACACACACACACACACACACACACACACACACACACACAATTTATAGCATTCAGTGCACACGATGGTTTGAATGAGCATGGCCTCCATAGCTCATAGTGAATTATTGGCAGCAGTTGGTGGAAGTGTTTGGAAAGGATTAGGAGTTGTGGCCTTGTTGGAGAAGGTTTGTCAGTGGGGGTGAGCCTCGAGGTTTCAAAAGTTCACATCCATCCCAGTCAGTTCTCTTTGTGCCTCATAACTGCGAATGGAGATGTGAGGTGGTATTTTATCAGCACAATAGAAAAGTAACTCAGACAGCACATAACAAATGATTCCACATATGAATGAATGTGAATCTTAAACAGTAGAAAAGAACAAATAACAGAACAGATACCTGTATTATTAGAATATTAAAATAAGTAGAAAACTTCTTTAAAACAGATATTATTAATGTGGCCAAGAACCTACAGCCATGGAAACTGATTATATAGTTCAGATGGAAAGTGTGTACATGTGCTTTCCTGGGTTCATTGCCAGCACCAAAATTTAACAAGAAAAAAGATCTGCAGATAAAAATGTACACAATGAGTGAAGAAAATGGTCAGATTCTGGAGAAATATGATAACCCTTAAAAAGAAAATGGAAATCTAATTTTCTTGTGGATATTAACAGCATATAGAATAAATCAGAAAAAAATAAATCAGTAAACATGAAAGTAATTAATAACAGCTGTGCAACTTAAATCTGACAATCTGAATGTGATCCTCAAACCCCACATGGCAAAAGAAGAGAATCCATTACCTCAGGTTGTTCCTTGATCTCCACATATGTGTTTTCACACACATACACAGAGAGAGAGGGAGACAGAGACAGAGACAGACAGAGATAGACACAGAGAGACAGACAGACACACACAAAAATAAACGTAAATAAACATAAAAAAACAAAACCTCCACAACCAGTGAGACAATATTGAATAACCTATTACTACTATAAGTGCACTCCAAAAGAGTGGGGAAGAAATTCTGAAAGAATTACATGAAGAGCAAATAGCTGAAACTTCCTAAAATTCTTCCAAAGTAACAATCTTATAGATTGAGGAATAACAGTTTACAAAAAAAAGAAAAAGAAAAAGAAAAAATACAATGACAACCAACCATGAGAGACTGGAACGAATCAGTGATAGCGGTTGGAGAGGTGGTTTAGTGGTTAACATGGAACTGTGCTCATCTAGACGACCAGAATTCAGTTCCTATTACTCACCTAAACACAGAAGCTCACAGCCTCACAATAACCTGCAACTCTAGCTCTAGAGCTAGATAGGAAGCCTTGTTTTGTCTTCCTTGGCACCTGTCGCAAATCACAATATACCTACACACACGCACACACCACAAAAACATATCTTTAAAACTGGCACTGGAAATGGAAATGTATCCAGAAAAAAAGCAGGGTATAACATTCAGGGGAGATGATTTAAAAACAATGATTTATTATCAAGATACATATTCAGATCAAAAATAGTAGAAAAATACTCAGTGATGAAGGGGAAAATGTCAAAGATTTCTAGCTGCTAGGAATGTGGCTCAGTGTACAGTGTTTCCTAAGCATGCCAGAAAGACCTAGGATTCAAACTCTAGAACCCTAGCCCCACTGAGTTAAAATTTTCTTACAATGAAGGTAAAGTAAAGGCATTGTCAGGTAAATGTGACAATTTGTGATAGTTTGTCTCCAGCAGTCACTTCATAATAAATGATATTTGAAAGTACATCAGACTCTCGGAAGTAACACCCAATGAAGCTGTGATATCAAACAATGTAGAACAATTCAAATTGAAAATACATAGGTACATGGAAAATAAGTTCTCCTTACTACAATAAATTATTTAGAGTTCAATAGACAGTTTAAAACAGAGATAAAGTTAGAGAAAAAACTCAGTGGTAGAGCACTTGCCTAGCATGCAGAAATTCTTGTGTTCTGTCACCAACAATTAAAAAGTGATAATAGCAAATAATTATAAGATTAATCATGAGCATAAAAATGAAATATATGAAGACAGTCATAAAGACCCTGATAAATAATATATTACATATGAAATGGTATAATGTTGCTTTAGTATGTGAAAATAAAAGTGTTGGAATGTCTAAAACAGTCATTTAAAATAGTGTAGAGAGGTAGTCAACAAAAGAGAAAAAAAACTGAATAGGAAGTAAAGTACTAGCTAATTTTCAACAATTCATAAAATCCAATGAATTACTAGTGTAGTGACTTGAATGTGAATCTCCCTCGTAGGCTCTGGCACCACTAACTCGATCCCCAGTTAGTGGTATTGTTTGGGGAGGCTTAGAAGGTGTGGTCCCTGTGTATGTATCGTCCTTCTGGTGTCTACAGTTTCTTGAGGAGAATTTGGGGTAGACTCATGGAATATATTCCAAATCACGGCACAATGTACTAAAGGAAAGTTCCAGTATATTTCAAAACTGAGATAAGATAAGCTACAACCTCATTTTGTGTTTACAGGGGAAAATACATACATACATACATACATACATACATACATACATACTACAAAAGAAGGTTGTAGTCTCTCTCTCTCTCTATATATATATATATATATTCATTCTTTCTATCTGTCTGTCTATCTGTCTGACTGTCTGTCTTTCTGTGTATCTAGTCTTTCTTCCTCAGATTACTGAATTCACATCTTCCTGTTCTGGTCATATACAGTATTGATAACTCAGTTTTGAGTTTTAAACAATTATTTGGTAGTATTAGCATTTTTTATTTATGGCTCGTTAAATTATAACTCCTTCAGTATTTGATAAAAATATGAACATCTTGAAAAAAATCACAAGACCTTTAAAAGACCCATTGTAGAGTTAGCAAGTAACAGGGCTTCAGGAATCAAATGAAAAGAACTAAAAGTCACTTTTAAATTAGTACATTAAAAATTCTGTAGAAGGATTCCTGTTCTGAAATGAATCCATAACCTTTTCTCCCTTATTAAGTCTAGAGGGGAAGATCACAAATAAGCTGCTGCTGAAGCTTTGGTTTTTCCTCACATTTTCAAAATAGTCTCTCAACAATCCATTTTGAAAAACCCTGGGTCTTCAAAAATAAAATCAAAGTTAAACTAAATTTCCTCTTCAAAATAGCCCAACCAGTCCACTGCACAAATTTTAAGACAAACATTTAAAGATTCACGCTACATGAAAAATGTACAGTCCCAAACTAATTTAACATTCCACATAACTAATACAGAGGGGAGGGGGCTTTAAGCTCATATACCTGCACAAATTTTGACCATTTAAGAGAAATCAGAGCATATTTCCATCAAAGATATATAAAAGAATATTAACTTCATTTTTAATAATAGTTTTAAATCATAAATACCAAATAGTCTGTCAACTAGAGAATACATAATTGATGTGAAACAAATTTTCAATTATTACACAGCAATGACAAGAAATAACTGACATGTGCAACATGATTAGTGAATCTTAGACATAATGATTAATCAAAGAAATCATGCACAGTGATATACAGTGGTTCTCAACCTGTGAGTTGTGACTCCTCCCAGAGCTGCATATTAGATATCCTGTATATCAGATATTTATATTGCAATTCATAACAATAGCAAAATTGCAGTTATGAAGTAGCAAGGAAATAATTTTATGGTAGGGGTCACCACAACATGAGGAACTGTATTAAAGGGTCGCAGCATAAGGAAGGCGGAGAACCACTGGATACATAAAGGGTGATTCCACTTATGTGAATTTCAGTAACGTGCAAAATTAACTGATGGTGCTAGAAGTGATGATAATAGTTATCTCAGGATGAAGTGTTGGGAGGGTGAAGAGTAAACGGAAATAACATTTTGATTTTGGTTTGTGGTGGATTCATAGGTATATACACTGGTAGAAACTCTTCCAGAGACAGGAATGCTTCCATTAAAAGGTCAAGAAAACATAACCAAAGGCTCATCTATATCACTGTGAAATCCAAAAGCCAAACTAAAAATTACACAGAAGCATGAAATGACAAATACAATCACCTAGGCCAGGCTATCTACTGGACTATAGTGCTACGTCTCTTTGCTTGACTCAGTTCTGGTCATCTGAATGAACAGCGTAATTGTCCTCCCAACAGCTACCAGCTGTGTGTCTGCATCCACTGTTCTAAGAGAATCAGCAGCAGGCCAGAGCCTGGCAGAGTATATTATCACCTGCAAAACTACTAAAGCCTCGGAATTGATTTTTGGCTAGCAGTCAAAGATTGAAAAATGCTCCACCAAACAAGCGTCTCTGCCCACAGGCTATCGTCCTGCTGAGTCATGCGCACTCTTTCTCTTCTACTCATTTTATACAGAAAGGCAGGTGGGCAAAGAAAGGTAAAGTTTACTTTTACAGGATGCAAGTCTGGGAAATAAGAAGTTGCTCCTAATACTAGTTAGGGTGGAAAAGAAAGGAAAGGGAGAAGGAACACTAAGGAAAAGAACACCTACCTGGGAATCCAGGCAGGCCTGGCTGCCCTTTCGCTCCAGGGCTTCCTGGTAATCCAGGCAGGCCAATATCTCCCACAGAACCTTTGATACCTGGGTTTCCTGGATATCCAGGCAGACCAGGTTCACCCTGAAAACATGAATGAAAAGACAAAACTAAAGTCTCTTTGTGACGTTGATCGTATATCAATGAAATATTATTTATAGGGTTTTTACTATATGTCAGAAATTCTGCTAAGTGCTTTATGCAAATTGCTTCCCTTAATCATCACAACAGCCTGGTGAGTTAGATCTGTCATTCCCATTGAAAAGTGTGAAGAGCAAATCTCATAGAAGTCAGGATCCTAAGGTCTTTAGCAAGTGGCAGAATTAAGATTTGAACTGAGATCTATCAGACTCCGGAGCTCACGCTATTCCTGTGCTACATCAATGTATCAATCTCATTAATCCTTACCAATCCTATTAGAAAGGCAACATCATTTGCATGCTCTAGTGATGCAGCTAGCAAGTGGTGCAATCTAAATTTTAACTTCAGAACTTTCAATTGTCATCCTTAATAATTTAATCAATTCATAGCTTATATTAAGTCAATAGCTACACTAGGTTCTAATGAAAAAGGTTGATTTTTATCTTACCATGAACAATCTACCAATTCTTCAGTGAATATCTAATAGTCTGTTTCTTTCATGAAATTATTCTTGACAAGTAGCTTACATGGCCCATGGGCTGCATGCAGCCAAAGAGAGCTATGAATGTGGTGCAACACAAATTTTTTTAAAAAACACATAAATATTATAAGACCTTTGCATCGTTTGGGAACTTCATTGTGCAGTACTTGACCATGAACTTTATAGATGACAATTTCATGTCACAATATGAAAAGATTGGACACACATGTGCTGTCAGGATAGGGTCATATTCTTTTATGACTATAACAGTTTTGTATATGCAAATTATAACTCTTGAATTTCATTCGAAGTATCTTTGTGGCCATAGACACTGCACATATTGTTATTTCCTCAATGAATAATTATACTATATTTCTTCCAATACATTCTTAGAAGAATTCCTACCCACTTTAATAGTTTTAAAACTTTTTCCCAATACTGATGAAAACAGTGTACAATAATTCTAAGAGTCTCCCTAAATACTCATTCTCCGCTCATGGGGAACATGACCTCTTTAACAGCATGGTCGTGCTCAATATCACCTACAGAATGTCTCCTTAGGCTTGCCTGTGTGAATAAGACTTGCTGTTTAAGTCTTGTGTGCTTCTATATTATGCTATTAGGTTTTTAAAATAGTGTCCCACTTCCTTACATTTTTTTCTCAATAGTTATGGATTTTGGGCTGAGGATGTATGCATTTTTTTCTGACCCCTTATGAATCAAACACATAGCCCATTTGGGGGCACATAATGGGTATCTCATAACAACTTGGCTTTAATTGATCCCACATTAGATGTTTATGCAGATAAACTAGGTAAGTGCCTAGTTTCATCCTGGCCTGGCCTTCATTATTTATGAATGAATTAAATTTATATTACAAAATAAAACATAGAAAGAAATTCTAATATTCTGTTATGGGCAAACCTGAAGGAACCCAGCACACTTCTGATTATTTACGATAAAGTATGTTAAATTCCACAAATGATACCAATCTCTAAGCTGTATTACCTCTGTCCCTCAATACAGTTTTTATTAATCTCATGGCAAGTAAATTTTAAATATTTTATAAGAACTTCTGAAATGAATTACAATTTAGTAGCTTAAGTTTTATTTAACATTTTATTATTCATACATTTACAGAGGGAAACTATGGGTTTCAGAAAAGACAAGCCTTAAAGAGGAGAGAATTTAGACAAATCTTTTGATTCAGACAAATCAAAATATCAGACTAGGAATCTCATGCATCACCACAAGAATGAGAAATTCAAGTCTGTTTGCACTTTTAGCAAAGCTAGGAGTGACTTGAATACAGTGAGATTTCAAATATTTGCATTTATTCTATACTCAACTTTGATAATATTCTTGAAAATGAAGCATAACAAACCAAATGAGCCAAATTTACCCCGAGCAACTATCTTGCAAACATAGTACATTTTTTTTTCTTTTTAACAAGACTGATACTAGAATTGATTGTAAGGTCACTATGTTGTATCACATACACCATGTAGACTAGAAACTCCATTTAGTATCTGTTCTGTTGCTAAAATTCAAATTGGCAAGCTAAGTATGTTGATTATAGTCAGTCTTTACTATATCTTAACAATATTAGCATCTTATCTTCCATGCTACAACCTATGACCTCTAAAATATATTTATACTTTGTCTTATTTTATAAACTGCATCAAAGTTAATGGAAAAGCTAATCTTTGCCTTCTTGCTTGAAACTGTAAAATTGAAGAAGCAATGCTATTGGGAAAAAATGAAAACAATGAGTTGAAAACGTTTTATTGGATAGGACAAACCCCATATTCTGCTGAGTAGCAACATTAAACATAAAATGGCAGCTGGAAGTTGTAGTCCTTATCTGATGATGCGTTTTATAACCCTATCCACACATGGGGATGAAGGATACTAGAAAGAAATGTTCTAGTTCTACCTTAGACCAAGAAAGTTAGCTAAACAAACATTTTAAAAACTGGGCTTCTATGCTATTCAACATGTCCACTCATAGTTATATAACCAAAGAAAACAAAATCACTGTGTCAAAAAGACACCTTCACTCCTATACTTACTGTAGCACTGTTCAAAATAGCCAGGATGTGGAACCTATTTAGAGTCCTCAAACAGACAAATGGGTAAAGAAAATGTGGTTCACTAGACTACTAATAGTAAGCTCCAAAACTGCATGAAAGTATGTCACTTATGACAATGTGGATGGACCCAGGGCACCTTATGCTCAGTGAAAAAAAGCAGAGAAAGATAAGTACTTCTCAGAGCAGTTAGAAGTAAAATGCTAGTTACCAGAGATTATAGAAAATAAACAGAAGAGGGCTGGAGAGATGGCTGAGAGGTTAGGAGCACTGGCTGCTCTTTCAGAGGTCCTGAGTTCAATTCCCAGCCACCACATGGTGGCTCACAACCATCTATAATGAGATCTGGTGCCCTCTTCTGGCCTGAAGACACACATTACAGAACACTGTACATAATAAATAAAAAGTAAATAAATATTTTTAAAAAGTTATAAAAAAGAAAGAAAACAAACAGAAGAGACAAGCAGAGGGTTTAGTTAACAAAGTATGATTTTATCGGAGATAGATAAAATATACTTACATGTTTCATACCTCGTTAATATAATAAATAATAAAGCTCCATGTTTCTCAAAAAGAGCTAAAAGTAACCAGGAATTTAACATTGCTTTCTGGACCCAGTAGGGCAGTTGTCCACATAAACTTTAACATTTGGGACATCATGTGCAAGATCTGTATAAGACCAAGCGAGACAAAATCCCAGCCAGGAGTGTGGGCAGTGAGCATGATGTCCCACCCTATGCAAATGAGCTATTGGCAATTCATGGCCTCTGGGAGAGGGAGAGTCAGCTTTCTTTAGTGATGCAGCACCCAAGACTCTGTTATATGGCACTTTGTCCATACACAAAAAGCACACTAACTAAACTCAGTATTATTTTTTAAATAAAAGATGAAATTGACAGGAAATAGTGGAGTGAATTTAATAAAAAATATATGCATACATGAAATTCTTAAACAATAAAAGTCACAAAAATTTAAGGTGAGCTATCTACCCAATGTATAAACAAATTAAATGTACATAAATATACACGAATAGAATTATCAATCAAAAGATAAAACAAAATAACAAAAAGTGGTTGAACAATATTTTTGGCAAACTTTAGATATTATTAATGCAAAATTTGTACATATTAAATACATACATGCTGATGAGTTTGGATAAAAGGATGTAACTCTAATCCAAACCATGTTACCTCCAATATTTTCATTCTCCTCCTTCTCGTGTGTGTGTGTGTGTGTGTGTGTGTGTGAGAGAGAGAGAGAGAGAGAGAACAACATGGTTAAAAGAGCTGGTGTAGTGATGCATGCTTATAATTCCAGCAGTGGGAGAGCTAAGGAAGTAAACTACAGAGTTCAAGGCCACCCTGGGCTACGTGGTGAGTTTCAGGACAGTCTAAGCTACAAAGTAAAAATGCATATAAAAAACAAACCAAAACAAAAATCAACCCAACAAACAAACAAAATCTGCATAGCATATAATGTAAAATGAATTTTCTGAACATTTTCAGATGAATGGTAATGTCAACCACATGTACTGTATTATAGCACAGATTGCTGGAACTTACTCATCATGTTTAAATGAAGTCTGAACACACTGAACAATACTGACATTTTATCAAAATAAGCAAGAAAGAGTATATAATTAGTTCTTCAGGTTTCCTATGTATCTAGCTCTTTCAACTAGGAAATATCAAGTTAATAGGGAAAACTGATAAATAATAGTGCAAGGCTGCTTGGCCAGGCCAAACAGGACCACAAAGGGTTTAATACATGCATGTGGAAGGTGATCAACACAGCAAAAACATGGCATTATACTTAAGATGATGAATTCAATATTATCTTTTATTAATTAAGAAAAGATTATTTAAAATATTGCTCCAAATACCTGGCTAGCATAGACAAAAGTGGCTCAAATTGTCACAAAAACATCAAAGAAAATGTGACTTATAATATCAAACTATGTCATATTATTGCTGCATTATATGTAGGTCTACAATTATTTTAAATATCTTCAAAAGTAAGTGCAAGGAAACAAATATCCATTTGTTCATCAAATATAAGGATTCTAGAACTTAAAGCATCCAGAAATTAAGAAATTATCTTAAAGACAAGTGAAAACATTATGTTTATAGGTAGAAATCTTGTACAGAGTACAAAGTATTTATGTATAACTTATTGAAACATTTACATATCACATAAGCCACTCAGTTCAGTGTTCTTAGTACATTCACAGAGTTGGACAACCATCATCAAAATCCAATCTTAGAAAATTTAATCCTCCATGCACAAAACCCGCCTGCACTCGTTAACAGTCATTCCACATTAATTTTCTCATCCCGGGCTCCAACTACACTTCGTTCTCCTGTTTATGCCAGTTCGCCTATTCTGGATATTTTATATAAATAAAATCATGTAATATGGTATTTTGTGTCTGGCTTATTGTACTTAGGGTTAATTTTGGAAAATAATATAGGTTATACCAGTGCTTTCTTCCTATTAATTATCATATCCTATTCTATTGTATGGATAAAGCATGATTTGTTTAGCCATTCATGCACCGATAGACATTTTGATTTGTTCCAAACTCTTATCATTATAAATAATGATGCTATGAGCATTCGCATACAAGTAGTAGTTTCTGTGAAGAGATCCACACTCACTTCTTTTGGGTGTATGCATAGAAGTGAGACTGCTAGGTTATATGACAGCTATAACTTCTTGAGGCATCATGAAATGTTTTTCATTGCAGTTGTATCATTTCACTTTCCCACCAGCAATATGTCAGGCTTCCGGTTTCATCACACCCTCTCCAACCTTCTTGGAAGTGGCTACTTTGCTGAGTGGGAAGGGGTATCTCACTGCAATATAAATTTGAATTAATATGACTGATGAGATGACTCTCTTTCAATATTATTAGTAATAAGGTATGCCTAGTTAATGCTTAAGATGAAAATGCAGGCATTAACAATGGTTAGGTAAGTATTCTACCAACTAAGCTCTATCTCGAGGCCCTGTTTGATAGTTTTTAATGGAATCTGCCTAATGAGTACAAAGTATTATCCCATTGTGTAATTGATTTGCATTTCTGTATTGACTAGTGATGTGGAACATCTTTTCATGTATTTACTGGCCATTTGAATATGAGTTTTAGAGGAGGGTCTATTCAAGGCTGTTGCTTATTTTTGAATTGGACTGTTAGGGCTTGCTAATAAAGCTAATTTCTGTCATCTTCATTCTTGTGCACATGAGTATCTTACTGAAGTATACTTATAAGTCACATATAAAAGAAGCTAAACATGATCCTCTTGCTTTAAGAACACCATAGATAACTCTCAATTCAAACTGTTTGCTGATACATTCAATTATAAATTCAGACATGGTTTATAAGGGTGGCTTTCACTCTATTATATGTTGAAATTAGTCCATTATAAAAAAAAACAGTATACACGAACAAATTTAAGAAGTTTAAAAGACACAATTTTAAATCAGTGAGTAAGAAACAGAATTTCTTACGATGAGACTGAGTCAATTGGACATTTATCTAAGAAAAAAGGTGCTGAACTATATCCCCAGCCCTACAGAGTTTCCTAAGTAGAAGGCCTCCAGTCACCTCCATCATCCCTAAGTCTCATGATGACTTTCCCATTTTAGCAAGAAAATATAGCAATTATTAAACTACATTCCTCATATTTTTCTCCAAACTTGCTTTTTACAAAAGCTTTCCTATCCTCCATGATTTCAGAACCAATATTTTCAGAGTCATCCTTGATACCTCCTTTCTCTCAGATTTCATAAGCAAATCTTTCTGATTTGACCTATGAACTATGTTCATAATTAGACCGTTTCTTACCACTTACTTCCATTGCCACCTGCCTGATTCAAGCCAACACTATATCTGTGCTATATAGGTAAATACTAGCATAACTATTCTGTATACTATTTTGAAATCAAGAGGTTTAATTTTAAAATGGATAATATACAATCATGATATTCTTTCTGTTTGTTTCCCATTTTACTTAGGAATAAAACCCATGATAGGCTCCTAGATAATATATTCCTGTTAGCAGCTTGACTTCACAAGCTATGATAAGATGGAAGAAACAATTCTTTGCTCAGCATATGCCTTGTCTTTCTGGAGTTTGTTTGGTAAAAAATCAGAAATGAGCACAGTTCAAGAAAAGCTACAACTTTTCAGATGCATGATCAGAAGAATAGGATTACCTTTGGACCAGGATGACCCGGAAGACCAATGCCTGAAACACCTGGATCTCCTTTACTTCCTTTCTGGCCAGGTAACCCTGGAGAGCCAGGTTGTCCAGGAACTCCAGGAGGTCCAGGGGGCCCATCCACACCTTGAGGGCCTGTTGAAAATATGTAATGTAAAATATTTAATAAAATAGTCTTTATTCACAGCAAAAAGATCTTTTAAAAAACTTGTGCAAACTGAGTATATATAGTGAGTTTCATGCACAGGTTTATATAACAACCTATTTCTAAAGAAATTTTAAAGGAAGGGAATAAGCTGGAGAATACATATGTCTGTGGATTCTAACTTTTTCATTTCTTCAAATTCTGTCCCTTATTAAGTCACTTTTACATTTTTGTAGCGAGAGTTCTATCCATTGGTTATTTTAGAGAGTGTCTTACTCTTATTCTATCAACATTAGCTGCCTCCTCTCCATGGGATTCCTGAGGAATTCCAGCTCTCTTTACATACTATCACTTTGATACATACCCAGACTTTATACTTAATCTTTTCTGATTAATAAAAGGATAAAAATGAGGGTTGGGTCAGAGGTCAGTCGGCAGAGTGCTTGCCTCATATGCATAAAGCTGTTCAATCTGTAATACATTATAAACATTACATGCAGTCAAGTACTTATAATCCCAGAATTTGGGGGAAAATACAGGAGGACTAGAAGTTCAGGATCATCCCCAGCTATGTAGCAAGTTTGATGACAGTCTGTGCTACATGAGACCCTGTCTCAAAGGAAAAAAAGACAGCGTGTATTACTAGAACTAAATGACTATGACCCTTCATCACTCACCAGGAAAACCCATGTCACCAATGTTTCCTTTAAGTCCAGGAGGCCCTGTAAGTCCCGGTGGACCAGGGAGACCAGGGTCACCCTTAGGACCTAGAAATGTAATGTTGGTAAAATTAAAACAACGAAATGGCATCATGGGACTGGAAGGATAAGTTTCATTGTATTAAAGTCCACAGATACAATTCAATGTGAAATAGTCAGGGAGTTCTCCAGAAGTCTCATTAGTAACATAGTGGGATATAATTAAGCTAATACAGGTCTTTACATTCAACTTCATAAAAATGAAGGTAATTTTACCTGAGCACTTTGTTCTCCTCCTAAAACAATTCCATGCATTCATATTCAATTTGTTTCATATCAATAACTACCATTTTTGGGCTCTCACAGACAAATCCAATATAAGAACATTTAATAAAACTTCATCCATGGATCCCTGTCATAACAGAGCCCCTCTCTCATTAGGCCAGAGAGAGATAAGGGTTGGTGGCTTGCTGGAGAGATGCTAGATTGACCTGGATGTGTTTGAGGATTTTTCTTAGAACATCACAGGTGCTTGAGCTATGTGATGTCACCTACATGTTTGCCAGTGCCACCATATATGTTGTTTTCTTTTTCTTTCACAGGTGACTTCCAGCTTAAGAGAATGCAGAAGATGTTGGGAAGAAACCAGGAGAAAATTTATCTTTCTCAATACATCAAGATAACGTGGTATGGATTTGATGGCAAATGATTGACCTTCAGAGCTCTTCTGAGAGGATAAAGACCAGCTGCATTTTATTCGTAGGGGCTGAACTAAAATCAAACAGCTGAAAGTTTTGAAAAGTGAGCTAATAACTGAGGTGAACTGGTCACTGGAAGAGCGTTTCTGCAGAAAAGGACTACAAGCAGGCCTGGGGAACTTTCGTCCTCAGAAATTTTAAAAATCAAAAATTTCAATCATCATTTTACATTGCAGAATGACTGACTTGTCTGATGGCAACAAACAAACAAAGAGCAACAACAACAACAAAAAAAAACTGGAACAGGTGTCTTTATTCAGGCTCCTGCCAGATACCCGTCTTATTTATATGCTGGCACATATAGTAAAGTACAGCACATTACTTGAATCATAGCTCTACATATATTCTTCTCTGAGCAAACTATGATAAGCAAAATAAAATCTCCTATATATTTTGTCTGTTGAAACTTTGGCCAAATGTCAACAATTTTGTCAAGCCCAACCAGATCCAAACCATCACTGAACACGAGGAGGTCACAATTACTTTTCCAAGGATCACTGTCAGCTATCCAAATGCCGCAGTGGTCTATCTTACATACCTGGTAGTCCTGGTGATCCGGGTTGTCCAGTCAGTCCAGGTTGCCCTGGGTCTCCAGGCAAACCCTGGTAGCCTTTTGGTCCTGAAAGTCCAGGAATACCTTTCAAAGATAAGCATAAAAATAAGTTAGGCTGATTCTTACTAACAAATTAAACAAATTTGCCCAAAAAAGCTGCTTAAGCATTGAACTGTATGTTAGTGAAAAGGAGAAACTGGCATATTCTCTCTCTCTCTCTCTTTTTCTCCCTCTCTCTCCTTCTTTCTCTCCCTCTTTGTCTCCCTCCCTCCACCCCCTCTGTGTGTGTGTGTGTGTGTGCATGCGCATGTGTTGGGGGATTGCTGCACTTCAACCATTTCTCTAATTCTGTGCTCTGTGACAAAAGCTCATTTTCTGATAATCTATTTGATTTCCCAAATCAAGAAAACAAAATTCCTAGGACAAATGAGAATGAAAAGGTGACCAAAAAATATAGCAGAAATCAACTTCAAGATGATGCCTGGGGAAGAAAAGATGGAAAGAAACCATCTCTTACACAGCACTTGGGAGGGTAAGGATACTCGGCAGGATGTCTGCTTACATTTTGGGAATAATTTAACAAACTTTCTTAGACCTGGTAGTGGCAGTCATGCAGCATCTTTGCTTCTAGCATGATACAGATATGAATCATGAATTATGAAGATGCCCCTGGAGAGTGATGGGGTGTGTAGCTCAGTGAGAACTTGCCTATCATTGGGTTTGATCCCCAGCACTTCAAACCAGAACAACAACAAAATAATGTGCAATGCCCAGCCCTGTCTACCAGTAGGAACAGCAGCAGTAACAAATTGGTGATAACCTGATGCACTATGGACTATTAGTTTCTCCAGTTTTTACTATCTCCCACCAAGAAATTCAGATTAGCCAAAAAGTCAACTTCCTCCTTGTTCCTAACTATATTAAAGTATTTTATCATTAGTAATTCTACAGTAGAAGTCAAGTATATTTTCCACTCCTATAATTCAGAAAACATGGTTAAAAATAAAAGAAGCCTCGTAAAATGATAACTCCAGAAACTGCTAAGATTGCTCAGTGGATAAAGGAACATGCCACCAAGCCTGAAGACCTGAGTCCAACCTCCAGAGCCCACATAGTAGAGCAGGAGAACTCACTACTATAAGTTGTCCTCTGGCATTTACATGGGAATTGCAGCATATATGTATGCATACATATCAGTCCATCATTCAATCAATCAAAAATTGATTTTTAAATGAAGCAATACCTAAGAAAGACATTTCACTTTAGTCATCCTAAAACTTACATATCCCTGCCTCTTTGGGTACTTTGTGAAAAGCTCCAATATAAGAAATATTTTTTAAGGAAAATTTTCATCAAATCATGCTCAATGAGAAGCTAATATTTGTTTACACACATACATGCACAGTTGACCATACTAATAGAACAGAAAAAGAACTGCAAATGTACTAAAAGCCACAAATTAATGACTACTTTTAAAGTTTAGTTCTTTTTCAAAAAATATGTTTCTTATATAGGTGCCTTATATTAATTTATGTATATGTATGTTTTGTGGTAGTTTTGATAAACCATGCTATTCTTCTATAAAAACAAATGAATAGTTTTACAATTTAAAACATGTTATGTACAACATTATACTATTCAGCTTCATTTGGTCTCAAGGAGAAAAAAATGAAAAGAACCATCACATTTCCTAAATACCAAATGCTGTTCCGAATTATTGTGACTTTACATCATTTGCTCTCTTCTATACTCCTGTGGTACTTCAGGAAAACCTGAAGGTAGTTATTTAAGTCTATTTTACTCATGAGTACATGTACATATATATATATGTATATGTGTGTATCTATATGTTTGTAGGTTTGTTCGTACATATGTGTTTGCATGTGCATATAGAGGGCCAAAGTTGAAATTTTGTTTATTGAGGACAGGTCACTCACTGAACTCAAAGGTCTACCCAGAGTTCCCCTATCGCTGTCTCAAAAGTCCTAGGATTCCAGGCATGTGCCTGTTTTGCTTTTATGTGGGTTCTGGGGATTCAAATTCAGTTTCATACTTGTATAACAAACCCTCAATTCACTGAGCCATCTCCCCAGTTCCCCACATCTTTTTAAAAAATCCTGTAGCTCATGACAGGTAAATGACAAAGAAAATATTCAAGCAGAAAGCTAATCAATGAAACATCATGAATCAAATGAAATATTCACTACCAAAATTGTGAATATTGACAATTGACTTGTTGAGTCCAGTAACTCCAAGCTACTTCTCTGATACTTAAAATAACATGTCAGAGGCCAAGCAATATGGCTCAGTAGGTAAAGGTGCTTTGTGAAAAGCCCAATAACCTGAGTTCAATTCCTGGATTTCGCAATGAGGATGGAGGGAACCAACTGCTGAAAGTAGTTCTTTGACTTCTATGCACCCAGTGAGCCCAGTGAGACACACACACACACACATACACACACTATCATACATACATACATACATACATACAGATATGAATGGATAAATATGTGGAAAGTCAAACTTCAGGGACTGGGTATGTAGTACAGTAAAAGAGTATGTGCTAGCATCCATGTGGGACTGTGTTTGTTATCCAGTATCCTCCCCAAAATTAACTTCACATATTCAAAAAGAATGTATTTGTGAATCAATTCATTCACCTACCTGGTAAGCCAGGCTCACCCTTCTCTCCTTTTGAGCCCAGGAAATTTGGATCCATTGGTCCAGGAGGACCTGGAAGTCCAGGTTCTCCTTTACCACCTTTTTCTCCTGCTGGGCCAGGAAGACCTGGTTGGCCTTGCATGCCATCATCACCTAAAATCAACAAAGAACACTAAATTTGTCCATCCATAATTAATGCATGTAAAATCATCACTTGTCTCATAACTAGGTAGACTTCTAAGTTCTCAAAACATTTGTGTAACTTGAGGTCTGCCAATGAATTACTTGAGTGCATACATATTTAAAAAGTCCGGTAATCTCTCTACTGTATGGAATTCTTGGATGACAGTTAAAGGTTCGCCATAAGAGAAACCTGAAGCTTAATTCTCAGATTATGGACTAAGCATGTACAGTGCTTCAGGTATGAAGATTAAGTATGTCATCAAACTGAACACAAGACTTTTTAATTGACACAACACAAAGAAATAAAACACTAAGCACTGCTGGTTTTAAAATAGGAAAAACAAAACCTTTATTGGCAGAACACAATGTTTCATTTTCTTTGTCACACATAACTGTCACTAAACTCCAGTTCTTACCTTTAATACCAGGAGCACCACTTCTGCCAGGAATTCCCAAAGGTCCTGGTGGGCCTGGAGGTCCCATCATACCTATTTCTCCTTTGGCACCTTTGGAAAATATCAGTGAGTACATTTTGCGTTTTTGGACTTTGGAAAGCCTCTCTTTCTCTCCCTGTCTCTGTCCATCTCTGTCTCTCTTTATTCCCCTCTCCCTCTTCCATTCCCTCCATCTTGCTCTCCCTCCCTTTTCTCACCAAAAAGCACATGTTTATTTATTTATTCATTCATTCATTTATGTGTATGGGTGTTTTGGATGAATGTATGTCTGTGCATCACGTGGAGGCCAGAAGAGGGTACTGGATCTCCTAGGACTATAGTTAAAATTGTGAGCTACTATGTGGGTGCTGGGAATCCATCCCCAGTTCTCTGGAAGAGCAGTCAGTGCTTTTAACCACTGAGCTCTCTCTCTAGGACCTCAGTTTTGTCTCATGAAACTCTTTCTTAGGGAAGGCACTTGCAATGGAAGGATGCTACAAGGATGAGAAGAGGCATTATGAATGATCAGATGCCACATGAGCTACAAAACACCCGGGTCAGAAAAGTGTCATTATAGAACAGGATTCAAACTTTCTTGTGGGAGTCAAATAAATTATAGAAAATAATTTGATAAAGAAACCCCTTGATTTCTGACCCACAGAATCTTGAGCAAAGTGCTTGAAAAGTTGCTTTAAACAATCACAATTTGGATCATTTATTATATAGTAATATATAACTGGTACTGTCACACAGAATAAGAGTATAGAGCAAAAAGCAAACGGAGTTTCCAACATTCATACAATTACCGCTCTTCCTTAATAGATAGTGTTAATTTGTAAAACACGATATGAAAATTACTTGTCAGAGTCATAGTATTATTAGTTTCATTTATCCTCAATCAGACAAATCATTAAACACTACCTGGAAATCCAGGAACACCTGCTTTTCCTGGGAGACCGGGTGATCCTGGAGGTCCTATGAGGCCAGGGATTCCAGGAGGCCCTGGACTACCTCTGTCTCCTGGGGGTCCTGGAATATCAAATCCAGGAGGTCCTGGATCTCCCTTCTCTCCTGGTATTCCATTTAAGCCTGGTTTACAAAACATTTATCATGAGTAAGTATTGAAGCAGTTTCTAAGCAATGGATCTCGTTATTTTTCTCATAAAGAACTGATATGATCTGCATATGATAAACCTAAGAGAGTACATTAGCAACTTTTTTGGCATTGTACATGTAAAAATGACTAAAGAAGATGGAGCATTAACATTTCAAATCATATTACTTTAAGATGAATTTCTCAAATTACTTTTTAAAAAAAGGTATGTTTCAAGTCATTGTCAGAGTCATTTGGAAGACTCATTCAAAATACAAAACGATTTTCATTGTTCTAGAAAAAATAAAACAATTTTTAAAAATTCCTAGTTCATTGTTGACTTTTTAATAAAGTACAAAAAATACCAAAACCATGAAATAAGAGCACAGTTTTCTGGTTGGATATTCAATAAATAGCATTATAGCATTAAATTGTTGTAGAACTTTTAAATGCATATCCTTCATTGTTTATATCATCATAAATTGTTAACATCTTATGATTTGTCACTGACACACCTACCACAGCTGGATTTTCACTGTTCCATTATTTGATAGTTATTTAGAGGGGGTCAAGATAATAGAATAGGCATCAATTATTACTACATATTATGTTGACCCTTCTAAATAATTATCAAATAAGTGAGTTTGTTTGGGTCTGATTTTGGCTTTGTCTTACATGTTGTTTAATAATATGATACTACCAGTTCTTAGTATTTTGTATTAATTTTCTATTAGAAAATGAAAGAAGTATATTATATAAGCTTCTGGCAGTTTCAGTCACACGCTCAGGGTTAGTAAGATAATAGTAATGTTCTTGCTGATCACTTTACCATTTAAGAATCAAGATAATTAAAAATGGGTGAAGTCTGCTTTGGTGATGATAATAAAATTTACTTTAAAAATGAATATATATTCCATGAATAAAAATGTGACTTGAAAATTTATATATTGAGAGTGTATTGAATAATTTTTATGCTAACTTTTGTTAATTGCTGAATACTATTAGTTTAGATATAAAGTCTATGACAAAGAAAAAATTTATAGGCAAATATATGAAAGTAAATTAAAATGTGTTAATTTGCATTGTTCTGATCCTATGCAGTCTTTATGATCAATATGTGTATATATGCTACCAGAGGAGGGAAGCAGAAAGTGACACAGAAATAGAATATTAGATGATTTAATAAATAAAACAATTGCAAATTATTAGGTATAGTTTCAAAAGTACATATTAACATTTTGTATTTTATTAAGATTCTTATTAATGTTTTATTTTCATTTAGCTATGATGTATGAATTCAAAATGCTTCTCTACAGCCATGCACTTTTTCAAGAAACAATAAAACACAACAGAAGTGATAAATTCATTTTATCTTTCTTTGTGAAATAGCAGGTGAAGTCTGTAATGGCCCAAACTAACAATCCTTTTTTTTTTTTCTCTTCACGATCCTGCTGCTATTCAGTTTGGGCAGAGTGTTTTTGCCATGAACGATGAAACAACTATTTATAGGAGCTCTGTTCAAAGCATGACTCCCAGGTTTTTTTAACGGTTCAATCAGTAACGACATGTCAGGGGCCATAAAAAAAGGTACAATGTGCCTTCAAATCGAGTTTTAAAATAGTATGTGAATAAAAACAGCCTTTATGGGCATTTGATATTGTTAACCACTGTTTTGAGATTTTTAATGCAATGACAGACAACATATCCAGTATCATTTAAGGTCTATGTGTTCAAAAGAATTACAAGTTCATCTGAATTGTGCTCAACTTTCTGATACATTCATGTGAATTTAAAACAATTAAATGCTTCATATTTGTTTTCATTTTATGAGCTATTACAATATTTTGAAATAGTAAAATTCAGGCCTGAGGATGGACCTTACTATACCTGAGTAAACAGAAAATCCACAATTTGCATAGACTCTTGTGCAAATATAGAAAAGCCATACAATTACTCATCTATGGAGGCAAAACCACTAGGCTACATATTCACAAAACCTGAGTATCTAATTTTTTTTAAAAAAAAGCTTAGTGTTCTCAGTTATAAAATTATTCCCAGTCTAGGAGCAAAAGAGAGGGAGGAGGGGATCAAATAAAAGGAAACAAAATACCTATTATATATTTTTACAGAACACTCTTGTAGAACCTTAATTATGGCTTTTATGTGTTAATAACATGAAAAAGTTCTACATGCAAGTCTTGTATATTATTGCATTATAGCTACTCTGGTCTGAAATAATCAGCACCAACAGGTTGACGTCTATGTCTCTAAAACTGTATTGTTCAATGATTATATGGCAATGGTTAACTGTGTAATTATCAATTTATGCTATTAGAAATAGATGGATTTTAGGTGAACAGAGAAGAGAAACATCAAGTATTAAATTAGTTCTTATGCTGTGATCTATAATTCAAAATTTCATAAAATTATATACATGCATAGATTACCTCTTAAATTATTTTGCTGGAAGGCATTCATATACACTGCAAGTCCTATAAGAGGCACATTTACTGTAATCTTACCAGGTTGGCCTATTGGCCCTGGAGTTCCTGGTGGTCCTGGTGGTCCCTGAATACCAATTCCTGGCAGCCCAGGAGGCCCTATTGGGCCAGGCTGTCCATTTGATCCAACATCACCTTATTAAAAAAAGTTTATTGTTAAAAACACAACTTCCCCTTTTTTCTTTGTTCTTCTCTCATACATTACATCCGACCACAGTTTCCTATCCCTCCCCTCCTTCTGGTGCTCCCCCCATCACCCCTCTCTCCTAGATCCACAATTATTCTGTTTCCTTTCAGGAAAGAGCAGGCCTTCAAGTGAAATCAACCAAATGGCATAATAATATGCAACAAGACTAGTTTATCCAGAAAGAAAAGTAAAAATAAGCACCCAAACAGAAATCCCATTAATAGTTAGAGACTTATTTAACACAGGCAAGTAGTCAACTTCAGTATCTGTCTCAACTCTCAAAAATGCACAAAAGGTTCTAACCAATGCCTTCTTACTATCTGTTATTTATACTGGGCAACTCTTAAGAAAACATAGATTTTAATCACATACTTTTAAAACAGATAAATGTCAACATCTTCCTGTTTATTAGCTCAAGGCTGTACGGCTGAAAATGTGCTCAAGCTTCTCCCCACCTTGTCTAAAATATTTTGACATTAGAAACTTTTCACTCTCTGCATTTGCTATCATTTACACTTTTTCAAAATTATTATATCTATTAAAATTTGCTTAGAGAACCTTGAGGAAGAGGGAGTGGAATGATTGCAAGAGCCAGGAGTCAGGAAGGACAGGAGAAAATGAGAGTCTTCTGAAGATGCCAGGACAGCTGCACTTAGGGACATGACAAGATCAAACCAGTGGACGTTCCTGTATAGAGGGGACAGGGGTTCATGTGCCACCATCCCTAGTTAAGGAGTTACTGACAGTTGATGGCTTCTGGGGAAGGGAAAGTCAGGTTTCTTTAAGGCCCCTGGTAGGTTGTTCATATTCTAATGGACTCATGAGCATCGGGGAGCACAAGGGGTTATTTCTTTTTTAAAAGAGGATATGAAGTTTGGAGGCATGGAGAGGTGAAGGATGGATCTCAAAGGCGTTATAGGCAGGAGTGAGAAACCTACATAGTATGCATATATTTCTAAGGAATTAATAAAAACATTGTATTTAAAAAGAAAAACAAATGGTTCCTTCAGAGAATCCTTGGATGAGTTCAGACAAATGTATACAGCCATATAAGAACCACTGTAACCCAGCTTTAGAACTGATTCATCAATCCTTAAAAGCACCTGTCACCAGTTGTTGGTCCTTTCCCACATGTCACTTTTCTTGCAACTACTGTTCCACTTTATTTCTTCCAAGTTTTCCATTTCCAGAATGTCATAAATGCAATCATGCAGTATGTAGCCCCTTGAGTATGTCTTTGTTCACTTAATATGATGAATATGAGATTCATTTATGCTTATTGTATATACAGATATCCAATCATTTTAGCACTGTTTGTTGCAAAGATTTATTTTCCTATTGTAATTGACTGTGTAAATTTTTGAAAGATACATGTCGGGCTGTGATTTATGTCAGCAGTTAAGAGTGTATGTTTAGCATGCATGAGGTCCTGGACTTGATTCCTAACACCACAAATCAAATATTTCATTGTATAAATACATTACACTGTGTTAGTCTTTGTTGCTTGATGGACATTTGGGCTGTTTCCAATTCTTGTTGATTATGAATAAGCTCCTATGAACGTAGACTCACAGATTGTTTTATGCGAAGTTTCATAGTTTTCTTTCGTAAATACCTAGAGATGGGACTGCAGTTTAAGAGTGTAAGACCACGTTTTCCTTTCTAATACATTGGCACAAAATTTTCAAAGTGAAACTAAGCTTGCTTTTGGTTCCCGTGCTAGAGACTAAACTAACTCTCAAAGGGGCTGCACTGTTTTGCATTCTAACTAGCTATATGAAAATCTCATAGTTATTCCACATACTTGGTGGCAGTTTTCTTGTTTTTGAAAAGAAATCCAATTGTTTTTAATGTATTAGATTAAAAAAAAAACCAATTCAAGTTCCCACTCCCTTTCCTCCTCCCATTCCCTCCACACACCCTCCCATCCCACCCCCATCTAATCCTCAGAGAGGGTAAGGCACATTGCTTTGTGGAACATTCAAGGCCCTCCCTACTACATCTAGACTGAGCAAGGTATACATCCAAAGAGAATAGGATCCCAAAAAGCCAGTACCATGCAGTAGGGATAAATCCTGGTGCCACTACCAGTGGCTCCTCAGTCTGCCCCAGCCATGCAACTGCCAGCCATATTCAGAGGGACTAGTTTGGTCCTATGCTTGTTCCTTCCCAGTCCTGCTAGAGTTGGTGAGCTCCTATTAGCTCAGTTAGACTATTTCAGTGGGTGAATCCCATCATGGTCTTGACCTCTTTGCTCATATTCTCATTCCTTCCACTCTTCAATTGGACTTTTGGAGCTCAGTCCAGTGCTCCGATGTGGGTCTTTGCCTCTGCCTCCATCAGTTGCTGGATGAAGGTTTTATGGTGATATTTAAGATAGTCATCAGTCTGACTATAGGGCAAGTCAAGATCGGGCCCCCTCTCCTCTATTGCCCAGGGTCCTAGGTGGGGGTCATCCTTTTGGATTCCTGGGAATTTCTCTAGAGCCAGGTTTCTGCTAACCCTATAATGGCTCCCTCAATCAAGATATCTCAAGAAAGCCAATTCTTATAGTCATATATCTATCTCACTGTGGTTTGAACTTATATTTTGCAGCTATCTCCACTGAAGATTCTTATAGGTACTTGCTTACCATTTGGTTGTCTTTTGTGGTGAAATATCTGTTTAAGTAGATGCCAATGCTTTCCAACTCTACTTTTTAATGTAGTTGTTGTTTTCTGACTGTTGAGTTTTATGGGTTTTTATATTTTCTGCTTACAAATAGTTCCTTAGATATATGATATGAAAATACTTTAGTAGTCTTCCTTTTTATGCTTATTAGTGTCCTATCTAACAGTTTTTGTCTAGGTTATGATCAGAAAGATTTTTCTCCTATGCTTTCACTTAAAAGAAAGCTAAATTTGACCTATACACCTGTGGTTCCACTGTCTATGAGCTGAGGATATTTTTTCCATCACTTACAATGTTTAATATTGATTATCAACTTGACAAGATTTAGAGCCAAGCCTCTAGACTGTAGGGCATTATTTAGATTAGTTTAAGGTGAGAAGATTCATCCTAAATGTGGCTGACACCATTCAATGAGCTGTGGTCCCTGACTCTGCAAGGGAGAAAGTGAGCCAAGCGCTTTCATCTCTTTGCTTCCCCAAAACAGAGGCAATGAGAAGAGCTGCCTTGGGCGCTTGCCGCCATGACTTCCCCTTCATAATGTGCCTTAGAGCCGGGTGCCAAAAGCAATCCCTCCTTCTTTGTTTCTTTTGTCACTTATTCATCACATAAACGAGAGAAACAAGATTATGTAGGGTTGTCCAAAAAGAGAAGTTGCACCAAAAATATGTGGCCCACTAACTCTAAAATATTCTACTGTTTAACTTTTTACAGAAAGAAAAAAGTGGAGTGCTGTCTCCTAAAAGTTTTATGTGTGGGCCTACAATCTATCCTGGGATAAAAGTAGAAATGGGGGTTTCATCTGCTTGTTTCATGCACATACACACAAAATTTTTATGGTATTTATTAGAAGGTTTCTTTTTCTATTGAAACTTCAGTTTGTAAGGATAGAATTTACCCCAGCCTTAAAGTGTATGCTTAGCTCCACAACAAAAGAATCAAACAAGGGCTGGAGAGATGGCTCAGTGGTTGGGAGCACTGGCTCCTCTTACAGAGGTCCTGAGTTCAATTCCCAGCAACCACATGAAGGCTCACAACCATCTGTAATGAGATCCGGCGCCCTCTTCTGGTGTGTGGGTATACATGGAGGCAGAATGTTGTATACATAATAAATAAATCTTTAAAAAAACCATTAATAAATAAATAAGAATCAAGCACAATTCTATTTCCTAATCTCATGGGTCTGCATTCACATATTTCAAGATATGTTAACCACTATTAGATGGTAACAAGTCTTGAAATCAAATTCTTTGAATTTTCCAACATTGCACTTTCTTAATTTGTTTTGACTACTGTAGGTTATTCAGTTTTCCACATAAATATTAGAACAATTACAAACTTCTGCTGTGCTTTCCTTAAGGATACGGTTAGTTTATAGTTCAATTTGGGTAGAATTGATATGTTAAGAAAATTATGCCTGCCAGTAATTAGCATAGTATATCATTCAATTTATTTATATTTGTTTTGTGCCATTGGTATTTTTGTAGTTTTCTTTACATATAAATACTGCATATATTTTTAGAGACATGCATAATAAGGACATTAAGAAATTTGGTGCTATCTGCCCTGTAGGATGAAGAGATAGGAAGCATGGGTGTGGACAATTACCTAGACAACTACAGGGACATAGAGGAGAGAGGAAGGATGGAGGAGCAGGCTTCACTGGCCTGTGAATTTTGTTTCTCTATTTAAATTGGCATGTGTGTGTACATGCACTAGAAAGATGTGGGATGTTGGGGAGGCTTGGTCTCTAGATATGAGAAGAAGGAACACTACAGAGGTAGATGGAGAGCCAAAACAAGTGGCTGAGGAACAATGCTGAGACATGCAGGTAGATCTTTTCACATCTGCTCCCACACTCTCCTAACACAAGGCCTTGGCGAGTATACGATTTTTTCCCCATGCTACCAGGAAAGGTTAAGACAGAGGATGGAGGGCGATGTGTGATGGAATTAGAAGTAAGATGAAGGAAATATAAGATGAATCCAGAAAGTGTACATCTGGATCCCCCTCTGTGGCTATAGTGGGAGGTGATTTAAAGTATGGGTCCTCCTTAAGGAGCGCTCTGCTTTCTGGTATGCTCCTCAAAAGAGAGGAGCGGTGGACTGACAGAGTCATTGGGGAAGATGCAACTGACAGACATTGATGAGATGCTAGTACCCTGCTACAGGTTAAGAAAGTCCATAAAAGCCTCCAGTGCTTTGACTTTTACTAATCACAAATGGCAAAATAATTTCTTGAAAAAAAAAGAAATTTGGTGCTATTTTAAACAATCTTTTTTATCTAATTTTAATTTGTAAAAATACACTTTATTTTTGCATATGTGCCCTAATACCTATACTCTAAAATTGATTTTCTTTCTGTCCAAAGGTTTTGTGTAAGATGATTTTCTAAGTATAAAGTCATATTATGTATGAATAGGAAATTCCTTTCTTTCCAGTCTGTATGCTGTTAGTTTCTTTGTTGTGCCTTATAGCAATGGCTAAATGTTTCCAATATAAATACTGAATTTTTTGGCAAACAATTTTGTGTTGTATCCTGTCTTTTGGGGGAAAATATTCGGTCTTTCTCCATTAAATATACTGGATTAAACTTCTTATAAATCATAAGACTTTTGAAAAAGACTATATCATTAAAAAAGTGTTTTGGGATTTCATTATTGATGACCATTATTCTGAAACAGAGCCTCCCACTGTCCACATGCACAGTGCCTGAGACCATGTACTCCACAATGTCCTTGAACTTGAGGAAATCTATCCTTCTTACCATTCCGTATCTGACTTTAAAGGCATGAGCCACTATGCCCAACTAACAGGTTTTCTTGAGTTTATAATTTTCTAAAAGTATTTTTAGGGAATGGATGTTGAATTTTATCAAATAATTTTAGCAATATTTAAGGTAATAGCATAGATGCAATTCCTTAGACTGGTAAAAGAGCAAATTATACTGAATAATTTCAGATGTCAAAGTAGCTTGTATTCTGAAGATAAAATTTATTTGTTCATGATGCAGTTCCTTTGTTAAATGTTGTAATATTTGATGTGTCATTATTCTCTTGAAAACTTTTACCTATTCTTGAGAGATTTTGGCTTATAACTTAGGTTTTGTTCTTTTGTTTTTTTGTTTGTTTTGTTTGTCTGGTTTTGATGTTTGAGTAATTCTACTCTCACAATGACTGGGAAGTGATCCATCCAGTATTCTATGAGGAAAGAAACTGTGTAGGGATGCTATTACTGCTTTTTAGAATGTTTGATACTAATTCCCAGAGATGTCACCTGCACCTGAAGTATTCTTTGATGGATGAGTTTTAAACTACAAGTTCAATTTTAGAAAAAATGAATAATTTCTTTATCAGTTATCATCAATAAATTATAGCAATGCTTTATAATGGGTCCATGTTATCTATCAACGTATTTTTCAGCATGCATTCATTTGCTATAGTCCTCTGCTAGTCTTTTAATGTCTGCAGTGGTACTGTAATGATGTCCCCATTTTCATTCTTAATATTCATAATCTATATAGTTCTGTTTTCATGGTCATCCTGTCTAAATATTTATCAGTTTTACTAGAGTTCTCAAAGGATCTCATTTGGAGTCAGATGTGCATCGGGTCTATTGAACTTTTTGAATAAACTCATTTGGTTTCATATAAATTTCCTGTTTTGTACGTTTCATATGATTGATATATTCCATCCTTCTCATACATTCTTTTCCATTTGTTTACCTTCCTTATTTTCTCAAAACTAATTTAAAAAGTCAAGACCATCTAATGATGGAAATTACAGCATTACAATTTTCTATCTGTAATTTTGTATTTGCTCTACTTAGAAGAGCTTCTGAAATTCTGTGAACTTATAATATAAAATATCATTTTCTTATATCTCAAACTTACTTTTCATAATTATAATATTTATAATTCTAAGCCCTCTTTTTATATATTATGCATTAGGTGTTCATTTAGTGAGATCATTTATTCATATCAATTTTGAAAGAATTCATCCTTTCCTTACTGACTAATGAAGACACTTCTGTGAAATACCAAGTTTATGGAGGCACATATGTATGATTTAGACACTTCTACTGGTGTGCTCATTATCCCTGAACAGGTTCACAGTGACATTTTATCATACATTGATGTGTATTTGGTAATTACTGAGCTTCTAAATCAGTTTCATGAAGTGCTTCTGAATTATTTCTTAAATTCTCATTGAAAATGATTTATATTTATTATAAATGGAAAAAATTGACAACAGCAAGCCTTCCCACTAATATATAGGATTAAAAAACAATTACAAAATTTTAAGTTGCTATTAATAGTTTATATTTTCCTCATAAATATATTAGGCACATTTTCTTGATTTTGAAAAAATGATGCACATTTTATTGCTATCAAATTTTTACTTTTAATGTTTCCAAATACATTGTACCATTTGTCAAAATATTTTCTATATTATTTCTGTTGATTAGAATATCTTTTTAAAAGATTCAGGCAAAGTGTCATTTCCTATACCTCCAAAAGCCCTATATGAGGTAAACAGAATACTTCTAAAGTCATCATCTTTATTCTTTTTTCTTTTTTTTGTATAAATTGTGATATTCAGGCTTTAGCATATTTTTTACCCACATAAAGATTTCAACATAGTTATTAACTTTTTAAATTTATTGTTGGTGTCTATATTGTTTTGAAAATGGCATACCAACTTCTTTTACAGTTTGGTTATTGAATTTCAATATCTAGTAATTGGTCTAAATATGTCTAATAAGCGAAGATTTTGGAGACATGGGTCCTGAAAATCAAACTTGTATAGTAAATTATTATACAAGTAATTTATCACTTAACATAAACCACAGCTGTATTGGGCAACTTTTTTTTTACTGTACTGTGCTAGCTGAGTTTTGACAATAATATATTGATTTGAAACTTTATTAGCACACACAACGAAAAAAGTGCTATCATAGCAATACTAGTGGTTCTCAACTTGTGGGTCTTGACCTTCTGGGGTCACATGTCAGATATCTTGTATATCGGATATTTACATAATGATTCATAACAGTAGCAAAGTCATGAAGTAGCAATAAAATAATTTTATGGTTGGAGGTTACTACAGAATGAGGAACTGTATTAAAGAGTTGCAAAATTAGGAAGGTGGGGAACCACTTCTCTAGATTTTTTTAATAGTAGAGAGCAACTTCTGAGATTTTTCAAGAGCAGAATTCATACCTTTGCGTTTTTAGTAACTTATGTATTAACATGATCCATGATATGAACATAATAAATGCAAGACAAATGAAGAACTTATATATAAAATGCCCAAATATAAATTCTTTTAGTACATTAAGAACTGTACTAGTAGCAGTGCTCAGTAATTCTCACCTGAGATCCTATCATTAGGGAGATGGAAACAGGGGAATAATGAGTTCAACAACAACCTGGGTTACATAAAGAATTTTTGTCTCAAAATGAAAACAAAACCAAAAACAAACTATAAAGCAAAACATCCCAAAATCTACTTAGATTTTACTATTAAAAATATGGGAATCCTAAATTTCCTTGAAAAGGTTAAACAAATTCATGGTAACAAAAAGTACGTTTCAAATATGTAGTTCATTTCTTCATAAGTTATTTCTCAAAATATGGTAGGGAATTTCTTGAAAGGAACTACCAGTAGATTATCATTCAGAATAATTTGATTTGCAATATTTAATTATTGCTTATAGGTGAGAAAGATAAACTGTAGGGGAACACTACAACTTTAAGTGATTTACAGTCCCTCAAACTTATTTAGTCACAGATATATAGGTGTTATTAAAAGATATAAAGGTGTCACTAAACGATAGATAGGTGTTACTAAAAGAATTTACTTAAGAAGAAGCTGTCTTGGACTACTTTTGGGATTTTCACAACAAAACCCATTCTGGCTAAAATTAAGTGGAGATATATATTGCTTTAACGAAAATCTTTGGGAATATGGAGTTAATTTAGTTATGTCTCCAATACATTGACCATGAGAATTCTATTCCTTGCAAATTGACCAGTGAAATAAAACCAGCCAAGCCAGCTATGTTAATCCTATTCCTTTTTATACTTAAAAACATCAAATTCACGAAATTTAAAGCAATAGAGAAATGGGAAATGATATCAACAGTTCACAGGGAAAATGATGCTCTTAAAATATGAAGTGATGGTTAATTCACTCACAGTATAGAACACATACAATTGAACTATGCTGAGAGGAAAGGCAAAGTACATAGTATAGCTTAAAATTTTTAACACAAAACTATTTTTTACATTATGGGAGTTCACACATTAATCTATAGCTACCGTAACATACACAATGTGATACTAGTTAAAGAAGAGTGAAATAGATGAATGAAATAGGATTGAGAGCAAAGACAAAGATCCATCTTTATATAGTATTTGACTTGATAGAGATCCCCACATAATCCATCGCTGGATTTCTATTTTAAATAAAATTACATAAACTCAAATTATTTGAGATTAATGACAGTAATAGTACAGAACGCCATGGCAGTGCTGAGCAGGCAAATATTTCTTACACAAGGCAGAAAATGATAATATAAAACATAATTTAAAAATAAAAATAAAAACAATAAATTTAAACTTTTATCCAAACACACTGGAAATGTAAGTAGGTAATCAACATAGGGGAAAAAATACTCCTGAGTTTATTCTAGAAAAAAACAAGTATTCATTCAGGGTATACAAGGAATGCCTTCAACTTAACATAAAACACAACACAGTCAATCAATTCAAATTGGTAAGTGTTTAAATATCTAACTAATAACCCACAAGAGCAGATAAAAAGATGAACGTCCCTAGTCATCAGAGAAATATAAATTAAAATGTAATTTATGATATTACCACAAAGCAAGTAAAACTTTCATGCTGGAGTGAATGGCGAATAATGCTGTATTGGTGTAAATTTTAAATGGCACATCCATGTTGGAGAAAGAGCACACATGAGCAACAATTATAATCTTAGCTACATGGTTAATCAAAATGAAAACATATATTCATTAAAAGATGAGAGAACTCTTCTAATAGCTTCTCTCATAATAGTCAGCTACTTGAGACAGTCCAGGTATCCTCACAATGTCATCTTACTTCTTAGTAATTTCTTAGTAATAAGAACTAGTGATGAGCACAGTGGATGCTTTTTTAAAAAACATGCTCTGTGAAAGATGTTTTACAAGAATGTACATATTGCATGATTCCAATTACAAGGATTCCAGAACAGACAGAATAATGATATATTTTTAAAACACTTATAACAATATTAGTGTAGATGTTGGAGACTGGAAAATGGAATAAGAACAGTTTCTAGGAATATATGTGTGTGTGTGTGTGCGTACTAGAACTTAGAGCATGACAGGGAAATGTACTACCAATTAGCTGCATCCCAGCCCTGAGAAGTTTATATGATATTGAATTGCATCTGTCATTCTGAAAATACATCTGTGGATTTTATATAGGAATACAAATACTTTGGAATTGTAGTTATTGTATACCTGCTGAGTATTTAGGGGAAAATGCATCACTATTGCGATTTGTTTTGATATTCATCAAAAAGAAATTAACAGACAGAGATATGGTTAGGGAGACAGATGTATAGTAAATATGGATAGTAAAATGTATGCATAGTAAAACACTCATAGTAGAACACCAGTGATGGATGTATATAGCAGTCATTGTGTTGTCTTTTCTACCTTGTATTATACATGGAATTGCCATTTCTGGGACTGAGGATTGAATCTGGGGCCTTTCACATACTAGGCACGTTTTCTACTGTAGAGCTGTATCTCTAGCTCATATATTCACATTATTTTATTTTAAAATGCTTTGAAAGCAAACAAAATGTTATACACAGGGCCCAAGCAGCAGATAGACAGTCATTCAATGTACAATTCTTTAATGTTTCTGTGTATTTGAAAACTTTACAATGACATAGTTTAAAGAAAAAAAATTATACTGATAAACCTACTTACTTCCACCAGGCAAGAAAAATGAGGAGGTTTGTTTGTTTGCTTGTTTCTGTTTAGTTTTGTTTTAGCATAGTCAAGAAGTGATTGGGGAAAACAAGTGCATTCATTCATTGCTGATAGAAATGCAAATGGCACAGATTGAGAGAAATTTCACAACACCTCGAGAGGCTTTTACTTTTTAAATGAGAAAATTAAGTTTTGTTCCTTTAGTCTACTATTATACCTGCACACATCTGAAATAACAGGAGATATTATTTGTAATCAGAAAAGATTGGCAAAAAACTATTCCAAGAAGTAGCAATTGATAGTATACTCATGTCATTCAATACTAGGCCACTAAATTATTTTTAAATGCTGCAAGCACTGACATGGAGTGATTCCTAAATTATAAAATTATACAAAACAAACACATGAAAAGGCAAAAGGCAATTATGTCCTCTGTTTTGACAAATGAAGAGAAAACTTCCTAAGAGTATTTTTGTAGAGGAACAACAGACAGAGAAAAAGAAACTAAACTGAGATTACATATGGGATGCGGAGGAAGAAAATGGGGATGGGAGATGAAGTGAAAGAAATATTTCTTTCAGTTTGTCTGCTTGTATATTTGTTTTTGAGACAGGTTATTCTGTAGCTCACTAGATGAGGATGGCCTTGAACTCCTCATCCTTCTGCCTCTGACTCCTACCTGAGATTACTGGCCTATGGTACCATACTAGGGTCTATTACTTATGTGCAAATATCTTTATATTACTTCTCCAAGAAAATTAAAGATTAAAAATAACTAGCAGACTATGAACAAAATTATAGCAGTAACAGAAGAGCATCATGGGCTCTCCAGTTAACTGGCTCATGACCATTAACCTTTTCTTAACCTTTTCTAAAGGTCTCAACATCAATAAAAGTTTAAAGCAAATTGAGAAGTAGCAAGAGCCTCCATACCTTTTGGTCCAGGTAGCCCATCCAAGCCAGTGCGTCCTGGAGGACCTGGAGGTCCTGGAAAACCACGATCACCTTTTGGACCAGGTGTTCCTTTGAAACCTGGGAATCCTGGTGGCCCAGGTGACCCAGGTAACCCAAATCCTGGCTCTCCCTTAAGCATACACATAACAAAACACAAGGAAAAGTCCCGTGACTTTCCTGATGTTACCATTTACTATAGAGAATTTAAAGCAGAGAATACAAAATAATACTTCTCTTCCATGGTGAGGAGAGGATAATTATATAGAAAGTAATGGGCATGTTAGAGGGAACATCTGGAAGGATAGGAAACAGGGTTTAGTAAAATCAAATTCAATGCATTGGACTGGTTTGAAAATAAGAAAGTTAGCTGAAAAATCATGGGATTAAATAACACTACCCAAGTGAGGAAATGTGAATATGGATTGAGAATTAGATCATCCAAATAATGATTTTAAATTTAACTAAGTCTTATAATGTCATTGTGGTTTCTGTATAAATTTTTCACTTAGTTAGAGGTTAATATTGAAGCAATTCCAGGTGAAATGATGTACTTTTGAGATTTGGGTTAAATGAGAACACCCCCCCCACAAAAAAACAGGAAAAGATTAAGGAAACGTTATTAAAATCTTAATAATTTTGTGCCTGGGTGACAGATATATGAAAGTTCATTATATTACTTCTTTTGCTTTGTGTTTATTTGAAAATGTTCATTATAAAATAAAAACAAGCCAACAGAGAAGTAGTTTTCTCATGAGAGCCCATCAGCTGTTTTTTCCATGGAAAAGAAGTAATAATGATGAAATCCAGCAAGATTAAATCTTTTAAGTACAGAAACTACAAGAAGAGTCAAAATAATTACACACTGCAGCAGTTGGCTGAAGGCTGACTGAAAAGTGTTTGAGATTAAATAAGATACAATAGAAGGAGTATAAAGGGAGTTATTTATTAGTAGTACCCAAGAGCAGTGATTTGCTTTATGTGTCTTTGATGGAATTGGAACAGAAGAAGCAATACAGAAAGGACTTAATACATCCAGCACGATCTCACCAATCATCACACAGGTATGGCAGGTATGAAATGAGTTACTGTTTGCATACATAAGCACAGGTGAAGCTGATCATTGGATTCTTTCATCTAATCTAACAACCCACCTGTCTAAACAAAGGTTGGAAACTTTTTTGATCTAAATATTACCTTTTGTTCTATTAAATATGGCTTGGGATTAGATATTTTATTTTTAAATGAAAATATAGTTCACTTCTATCAAATATAATAAAGACCTTGAAAGCATTATTAAATTGTAAAAAAAATAATAAAGACCTGGGCCAATGTCTAACTTAAAATAGGAAATGGGACTAAGGACAGTAGAGTAGACAGAAAAATTTTTTTTAAAAAGGGGGAGCAAGTTAAAATGGTCCAGACTGGAGCTAGAATGATGGCTCAGCAGTTAAAAGCATTGACTGCTCTTGTAGAAAAACCAGGTTCAATTCCCAGCACCCACATTGTGGTTAACAATTGTCTGTAACTTCAGTTCCAGGGCGCACGAGACCCTCTTCTGACCTCTGCAGTCACTAGGCACACACATGGTACACATTCATACACATGCAGACAAAACACTCATACACATAAAAGATTAAAAAAATAAAACTTAAAAAAAAACCTTCCAGACCTTTGGTCCTGGAAAGCCTGGTGACCCAGGTGGGCCATCTGGACCCATTCGTCCAGGTGTTCCAGGTGCTCCTGGAGGTCCCGGAATTCCTGGGAAACCTGCAAAATAGCAAGACATATTTTTTTAACTCACAGGAAGAATAAACTTTATAAAAGATAGTTACATTCTCATCTCCCTAATCATGCTTTACACAATAACTCATTAAAAGTACATGGACATTCTGTATGTCTACTCAGAACCAGGCCTAATAGACATTTGCAATTCTCTCTCAACCACTTTAGCCTTTCATTTCCATAGAGTAATGGGAGTATAAGAATATAGAATAAGTCAGAACTAAATATAGTGAATGAATGCCACATAAAAATACAGAACTTCCCTTCTGCTTACATCAAGAGGTAGAGTGGCAGAATGTCTATCATGGACCTCTACAGATGAGCTAAATGCAACTCATGTGTTACATAAGAACTGACACATAGAATCAAATCTGACATTTTAATAAAAGTATTTGGTAAAAGTGAGAATTATTACAAAAGGGGCTGTGCTGCTACTCATGAGAATAAATTCTGTGAGGAATAAAGAAGAACTGTGGAAAATAAACCCCAAAATTTCAAAAAATCAAGGGAATATTTAACTTGGGATAAAATATTGTGTATGTGTACAATGACTCTGTTTTCTGATTAATACAATCTATTAATTCATTACATGTCTATTTAGTGCTTGCTATATTCCTAGGAACTATTCTAAGCTCAGAGAATACAATGAACACAAAATGCAAGAATTCATGTGATGTTCTTTAGCACTAGAATAATTTCTGCATCTCTGAAATGCAGATAGTTTTTTATTAATCAATTTATTTTACATCCTGGCCGTAGCCTCCCCCCACTCACCTCTCCCAATCCACGCCCTCCCTTCCCCCAATCCATTCCTCTTCCATCTCCATCCAGGAAAGGGTAGGTCTCCTATGAGTATCATTAAAATATGGTATATCAAGTTGCAGTAAGACTAAGCACTGTAGATAGTTTTGACACTGGATTGTTTTAGAAAATGAACTCCAGGTTCAAAGAAAGACCTTGTTTCCAAAATTATGGTGCATGTAGTGATCTTCTTTTTTAATATTTTAATTTTCTTATAATTTTAATTTTATGTGTATGGGTGTTTGGCCTGTGACTGTCCAGGCAGCAAGATGTCTTCGTCAATTATAGAGTTTTGGAAGTTGCTTACAATGCACTTCCTGTTTACTTAGGTAATATTATATCCTTCTGGAGTCTTTGATAGAGTTGAATAGATAGTTATAGTTTTCCTTAGTTATAATAAAATATAAAGTAGATATAAATATTGTAGCTGTAATTCTTGCTTGATACCTGTTTTGTATATGTAATTTTACTATGTTAAAGCCTTTCTTTTTACTTATTTTTTTTCCACATTTAATTTTTTATTATTGCATTATAAATAGTACCATTCAAAATTTCCACCTCCTCCGCTCCTCCCATTTCCCTCCCGCTTCCCCACTCCCCCTCCCCTATTCCCCTCCAGTTCTAAGAGAGGGCAGGTTACCCTGCCCTGTGGGAAGCCCAAGGCCCTCTCGCCTCCATCCAGGCCTAGGAAGGTGTGAATCCAAACTGACTAGGATCCCAAAAAGCCAGTACATGCAGTAGAATCAAATCCCAGTGCCATTAGCATTGGCTTCTCAGTCAGTCCCCATTGTCAGTCATATTCAGAGAGTCTGTTTCGATCACATGTTCGTTCAGTCCCAGTCCAGCTGGCCTTGGTGAGCTCCCACATTTTTATTTAAACAGAAAAGGGGAAATGGTATGGGAAGTCTTTCTGAATATGTGTTGCTTTTATTGGTTAATGAATAAAGAAGCTGCTCTTGGCCAATGGCTTAACAGAATATAGCCAGGCTGGAAGAGATACATATAGAGAGAGTAGGCAGAGTCAGGAGATACCATGGAGCTGAAGAGGAGAAAGACACAAGCTGCGAGCTGGAACCTTGCCAGTAGGCCATGAGTCTCATGGTAAAATATAAAATAATAAAAATGGGTTAACTAAAGGCATAAGAGCTAGCTAGCAATACACTTAAGTGATTGACCAAGCAGTGGTTTAAATAATACAGTTTCTGAGTGATTATTTCATGGTCTGGGCAGCTGGGAACAAACAAGCAGCCTCCTACTACAAATTGGGGCTCCAATGTGTACTAGCTAAATCCACATAATACCTGAGAGGGCTTGGAAAGAAATTCTAGACACTAAAAAACAAAGTTTGTCACATTTTTTTTTGATGGGCTTTGTTTTGCTGGCAGCATGCTGCAGCTCCTTTAAGGGAGGTCTTCCTGACTCAGTGGTAACAGAAAAAAAGTGCAGTTTCAAAACAGCTGCATCCTGATTTACCAGCACAAATGGCTCTGACTCTTTTGGGAGGTCTGGCTATGGAGCATTTAAATAGGGTTTGTGAGCAGACTGGTACAACTTGTTTAATGGCAACACAGACCCGCTGTGACCGGACCCTGGATCTGGGACAGAGAAAATGACTCCCAGAGGCAGTGAACATGTCTCTACCATGTTGGACTTGGCAGAGCAAGCAGGCAGGGCTGTGTTGGCCCTAGCCATGCCCCCTTAGCATTTTTTTTTAAAAAGGGTGTTTCTGGTCAGAATAGGATTTCAGATACACAGTAGGACAGATTCAGACATAAAAGGCCTCTAAATAAGACACAGTATGTTTAAAAATTGTACATAGGCTTGGGAGGGAGAAGAAAACACATAAAGAGACAGTAAATATAATATAAAAGAGTACAGAAAGTCATATATTAAAGGAGTAAAGATAATAAAATAAATATTAAACTTGTAGAAAAAGTTATAGAGTAAGAAAAATAAACCAGGTAAGGAAGAAATATATATATAATTGTGTTATTTTTTTGACTGTGAATGAGCTAAGTATAGAGAGACATTTCACTGTATGGGCTGCTAAGGTAAACCAGAAAATATGTTTTAAAGGTATCTTGATTTCAGAATATGGGTCTAAGAATATGCTACTTTGGAAAAGAGGTTCTTCATTTGTTTCCACAGAAGATGAGAACCTATGGATTTCTTCCAGACTAATGTGGTTTGATGGACCAAGACCCCCTTAAAAGTCACCATGAACACCCCCAAAAATGCTTCGCACAACAAAAAGCAGGAAGAATTTTGAAGAGAATAATGCCCAAATTCTCTAAATGGTTGTTTATAAATGTTTCTTTACATTTAAAGGGGGATATGCTACAGAGATTTGCATTGGTATGGATCTTGCTTTATTGATACAAATTTAAGGTCAATTTTGTTGAATGTATATTTCTGCTCTTAATTAAGGAGTTGTGTTTGTACAGCTCATTAAAAACGTAATGGATAATTAAGAAATACAGGTTAATAGATAGTCATCTATAATAGTCAAGCTTATAGTCATGTTAGTTAGGTTTTCTCGATGTACAGAGATATATTTCAGATAGATATTCTTTAAACCACTCAAAGATTAACAGAATGTGACATTTAAAATGTTTTAAGCACTTAGCCTTTTCATGACATGAGACACATCTGCTCCTGGCAGCACCAATCTACTTTAAGAGGAAGATGGGCATCAAAGAGGCTCCTTATGGAGTTAAGAAACTGCTCTTGCCTGGACTGCTTGATGTTTTGCTATATGAACTGGATATACAGGACCCACAGAAATATGACTGCTGAAGTTGCCTAAAGAAAGTGAGACAGTCCTTCAGGGTTCTTGCCTCATGAAAGAGTCTGCCAGACATTTTTTGGGACATAGCAGAAAGTGACTGACAAACTGCCAATATAGGTGGAACCGTTTTTGAAATTTCCTGTTTCATGGAAAAGCCTTCTGGATACTGTGAGCCAGTAGGCTGAAGATAGATGCCCCAATGGTACAGAAGAACTTTGGGTGACTGTCCAGACATTGAGATGTCTCTGCCAATTCTAGAGTGTTGGAAGTTGCTTACAATGCACTTCCTGTTAACTTAGGTAATGTTATATCCTTCTGGAATCTTTGATGGAGTTGAAAAATAGATAGTTATAGTTTCCTTAGTTATGATAAAATATAAAGTAGATATAAATATGGTAACTGCAATTCTTGCTTCCTGTTTTGTATATGTCATTTTACTATGTTAAAATTAAAACCTTTCTTTTCATTTAGACAGAAAAGGGGAGGTGATGTGGGATTCCCCTCTGCATGCTGTGATTACCATTGATTAATAAAGAAACTGTCTTGGCAACAATGAGGACCCTAAGCGAGACATACATGGGAAGTAGAAAAAAAATACAAGATCTCCTGAGTAAATTGGGAGCATGGGGACCTTAGGAGAGGGTTGAAGGGGAGGGGAGAGGAAGGGAAGGAAACAGAGAAAAATGTAGAGCTCAATAAAAAAAGAAACTGTCTTGGGCCTGTGCAGGGCAGAATAGAGAGAGGTGGGGAAAACTAAACTGAATGCTGGGAGAAAGAAGGCAGAGTCATGAGAAGTCATTTAGCCCTGCTAGAGACAGAAGCCAGACAGAACCTTGCTGGTAAGCCAAAGCCATGTGGCAATATATAGATTAATAGAAACGGGTTAAATTAAGACGTAAGAACTAGCCAATAAGAAGCTAGAACTAATAGGCCAAGCAGTGATTTAATTAATAGTTTCTGTGTGGTTATTTTGGGAGTCTGGACAGCTGGGAAATAAATAAGAGGCCTCCCCCAACAGGCCTGTATATGAACCAAGTGTGTGCCTAGTACCCTCAGAAACTACAGGAAGGCATTGAATCCATTAGATCTAGAACTAAGGCTATTTAGGCACTTGCATGGAGATGCTAAGAAGTAAGCCTTAGTCCTCCAGAAAAGCAGCCTTAGTCTCTGAACCATCTCTCAAGTCCCCAATGTGACTTTTCATTTACATTCTTTACAACATGTAGCAAAAGAATTACATTTACTTTGTTTTATATTATGAAATAGTATTATCATATTAACAGGTAATCTACACAGCCCAATACCTAGTTCAACATACCTTTGGGACCTGGTGGTCCAAGAAGCCCAATCCCAGGGATACCTGGTTCTCCTTTGCTACCAGGTATTCCTGGCAGGCCTGGTTGGCCTGGAAGTCCAGGATCACCTACAGAAAAATAGCAGCATAAGAATGGGAAATATCCAAAGAAAGAAGTAAAGTGATGAAGATTTTCTGAAATAAAAGCAATTCTTTGCATACCTGGAAGACCCACTTCACCATCTCTGCCTGGATTACCTGGCAGTCCAGGCTTCCCTGGCTGGGTTATGGTCTGGCCTGGATCCCCTTTAGGACCTGAAAATAGATGAATTACTTCAAAGGGAGAATCATTTACTTGACTAAAGAAAACAATTCTGTTTTGAATATTCTAGGGAGGTATCAAACAGAAGGATAACACTTCAAAGAGAAAACGCAGATAGCAGGGTTTAGGTACTTTAATGATTGAGGATGTTTGATAATTAATTTTAGGTGTCAGCAGCCTGACTTGATTAAGGAATGTACAGACAGCTGATAAAGGAAGTATTTTTGGTTATGCTCAGGACCCATGAAGAGAAGGATATTTGAACTAGTGATCTAAGGAGGGAAGGTCTGCCTTCAGCCAGTATGAGTCAGCATTATCCAATAGGAGACGGCTTGGATAGAACAAAAAAAAACCCAAAACATAGGAAATTAACCCCCCCCATTCATCTGGAACACCTATCTTCTCCTTCCCTTGATAATCAGAACATAAATTGGGCTGGGAAGAAGGTTCAGTCATCAAAGATAAGAATCTGTATTGACATTCCCAATGGGTGTGCCACCAATATCTGGCTATTATAACTGTATTATAATATGAATTTTTTAAAAAAAATTCTAAAAAATAGTAATGTGCGTGGGTTACATGTAAATAACTACACAAATATATACACACAAAATATAATAAAAAACCAACAAATGACTGAAAAAAATTAACAAGAAATTCCACTTTAAACAAACATATTCTATTCCCTTGCTAGGAGCATAAAAAAGGCCAAAGAAACACATTTCTCTTGAAAGAAAGTCAATATTTTTATTTCTGCTTTTAAGCACAAAAATTGAAATCAAAAAAACTATCATAGTAAACTTACCTGGTAATCCTGGCTGACCTGGATTTCCTGCCACACCTTGTATGCCTTTTTCACCTATAGGGCCTGGGGGTCCAAAGCCAACAGGGCCCATAGGTCCCATATTTCCTGGGAGACCTGGCAAACCTGGGTTTCCAGGAGGACCTCTTTCACCTTTAAAAGCAATTCCACCCTGAAAATGGAAATATTTAAGAAACACACTGATACAACTTTATGTAGGATAGTATGAAAGAATACAACCAGGGACATGACACAGGCATACATACTTCTTAAATGCTATATAACTGTGTGATATTGTTAAATTGGATCTATGATTGTATCACTTACTTACTCATTACATCCTTCAAAAAATATTTCTGAACTCTCTCTTTTAGTGGTACAAGCCAAGAAGATAAGTAGATAAAAATTTCTGCTCTCAAAAATTTATAATCTACCATGAGTCGAAATGGTTATCATCTATCTATCCTATTATAATATATATTTCCAATTCAAATATCCTAGACTGTATGTTAAATACAAAATGAGATTGTTGATTTATTCTCAGTGTTTGGCTCTATAGTATCTTAACCTGGCCATCTATTCACATAAATCTATAACATTCCTATATATACAAAACATACTACATTTCTTTTCATGTCTAAAAAATCCCACAGAGATATTTGGAATAAGATGTGAATCCCACACTGACTGCTAAGCATTTAACTTCCTACCCATTCAAAGCCAGAAATAATTGATGCAGCAATGAATATAAGAAGGAGTTTATAAAACTGAAAGAAAATAGTAAGGAAACTCTAGTTAGTAATGTACCATTTCAACAGAAAATTTTATTCTTTTAGGCATCAGTAGACTATTCATGTAAGTGCTAGGCCTCATCTTTATTTTAATTTATCAAGAGTTTTTTTTGGGGGGGCAGGTGGGGGAGGAAGGAGTATACTGAGAATTAAATTTAGAGTCTCACAAACAGGTATGAGTTCTACCACTGAGATAGAACCTCATTCTAACATTACTAACTGACAATCTGACCTAAAAGGAGACTATCAAACCAACTTACAGGCTCTCCTTTAGGGCCAGGGAGTCCTGGCAATCCATCCCTTCCAGGAGTCCCAGGTAGACCAGGAAGCCCTGGAGCTCCAGGGGAACCCAAGTCTCCTTTGTCACCTTTCATTCCCAGAAGAGTGAGGACATCACCAGGATCACCTTTAGATCCTGGAAAGCCTGGAGCACCTGGAGATCCAGGTATACCCTGAGTTAATAGAAAAAAAGAGGGGGAAGCAAAAGAAAAAGGAAATCAGATTTTTTCTAAAATTCTTTTCTCCAGTTTACTCCATTAAACCACACAATAACATTTAGTATGCATGAAGTAAGGAGGGCAAAACAGGGAAAGGGAAGGAATAAAATAAATCATAATTTAATATTCAAACTAAATTCAATGTATGTGTCCATAAGTGAAAAATTAAAGGGCACATGGCTTCTTTCCAGTCTTTGGTGGCTCATAATATAATCAAAGCTTACTGGTAATCCTTTTGGACCAGTCGTTCCAGCATTTCCTTTTTCACCCTTCTCTCCAGGGACTCCAAGAGATCCTAAGACACACACAGAATCATGTGAGTTCTGAGCCTTGAGACCCCAACTATGCTCATATAGAAACCAGTGTATTACAAACTTAGATTCTAAATTAAGAACTCTATTCTACTGCACTTAAGTCATATTTTTCGTTCTTTATTTGTGTTCTCAATATGAAGAAATCAGACTTTCTTTTTTTAAAAGTTTATTCATTTTTACTTTATGTGTGTGGGTGTTTTGTTCATTTCTCTGCACACCACCTGAGTGCCTGGTGCCCATGGTGACTAGGACTGGAACTGCAGATGGTAATGAGCCTTCATGTGGGTGCCAGGAATCAAACTTGTGTCCTCGCAAGAGCAGCAAGTGCTCTTAACTGCTGAGTCACTCTCAAGCCTGAAATCAGACTTTCTTATAAATAAATATATTTAACAACGCAAATGGCGTTAGGTCCTCAGGAGTATTCTTTTGCAAAGTCTGCAGCCACTGGGCACTGTGAGCTGGGGCTTGAGACCCTATAACCATCCTATTGCCAAGCAGAGGAGATAAGAAAAAGACTGCATATCTTAATTTTCAGCTAGATCATATTCCTATATCCGTGCTAGCCCTTTTTTGTTTGCCATTCCCTAAGATTTGGTTTATGAGTTCCATTTGGTGCCAGAGGTTACTAAAGTTAGAAAAAAGTCACTAAAGCAGTGACTCTACAGATGAATCTCTGCATTATCTGCATCATTATTACTCAGTTATTAGTTTAAAAGTTAATATTTGGATATTGCTAAGAATTTCTTAACCCAGAGCTACTGAATAAGATCATGGAGATGGAATCCAGAAATCTGGATTTGAACAAACCCTCTGTATGATTATTATTTATTCCCAAATTGAAGACAATCTAGATTGGAAGTACAGGCAATATTACTTACTAGCTCCTAGTGGCAACTATAAGGCTTTGCTAAAAGTATTTCCAAACTCCTAATGAATTTGTGTCTTTGGTAGACACACTACACTGGTAAGTAGTCTGGAATCTATTATCAGCCTGGACTCAGGCATTACATGTAACCTCAAGAATATATAATATTGGCATTTGTGAAGAGTTAATTGAGTGGAATAGTTGTGATTCTGGAAAATTATTCAAAATTAGGGGGGACTCCTTATATGTACAAAGAATACTGGCAGCTGGTTGCCAAAACTTTAATAAAAACCTTGTTCCTTAATGACAATATGTGGTATATCCCTAATAACTCTGACTCTGGAAACCATACTTTGTATTCAGACAATATGAACAGTATCCCTAGTTTTCTAGAAGAAAAGTCTGACTCTATATGTCATTTCACTTTTGGAACAATGTAATTCTTTGAATAATACAAACATTGTAATAGAGAATGTTGGTAGAATCTGGTATTATAAGCAAAGAGGTTTCATAAGAGAGGCATCTCATATTCAATAATTTGCAGACATGAGTGACTAGCTATAAACTTTGAAATTAACAACATTACAAAACTATTAGCATGGTCATAAGAGCCAACAAAACATTGTCTATATGAAGAATATTTTACCTGGAGGACCTGGGAGACCTGGCAAACCGGGTTGGCCTGGAGGCCCTGAAATGCCAGTTCCAATACAGTTGAAGCAGGTGTCACCTTTGTCACCTGGTGAAAAACAAATATTACTGGAAGGGTTAATTAAGCCTTCTTTAGATAAGTTCTGAAGAAGTCAGCTGAAAGGAATATCATTCCTACTCAACATTTTAGGCTTAACTTCATCCTATGAAAGCAATACAATGACTCTAACCTTACGACTTTCTTTTCTCAATCTACTCATAGTTTCTCTGATTTTCTGGATTTTTTTCCAACTACAGGGCATGGGTGTTTACTAATAAACTAATTATTAAGTAAAATACAGCTTCAAATCTTCTAGACCTAACCTGGCTGAAAAAAAAGCAGTTCCCCCAAATATCTAGATATCCAAATACAATCCCTTGACAATTCCAAGTGAATCAAAAAAGAATAATTAAATAATTAAAAGGTAAACAACTACATTGACTTTTTTAATTGTTGTACTATGTCTTTAATTCTTATTACTTTTTAATTTACTTGAGTAATTTCAATTATAATAAAGACACAAGAAACAAGAATCCACACTATTATTCAACCTCCAAAGCTTTATAACACAGTCATATAATTACAAGACCAGTTTCTTCACCTTCATAAATTTCTCAATCTCTTATATTATTAAATTCAACAAAAAGCTCTACCTCATAATTTGCTAACAAAACAACTATAATTAACTCTATCAAAAGACACCATTAGCACCTCCAAATTATTCAATTAGTGCAGGGCAAGTCTGAGTGTTTTTCTACTGCCACTGCTGTGGTATATCCAAATACTAGCATCACTCCTAAACAAAATAAAAATAATGCTACAAAAGACCCATGCAAACCTTAATATAATTCCAAACCCACCACTACAAGTAATAACTAACTTCAGTCTACCATAAATAGGTGAAGATTTAAGACACTCTTATAAAACAAAACACAAGAAATAGTAATTAATATAATAATTTCCTTGTGGAAGTAAACTGATTAATGGCATGGAAAATCATTGTTGTTATTCAACTCTAGAAACTTTAATGACCAAAACTTCTCCCTCTGTCATCAATATTACTAGCCACTTACATGCTGATTTACCAGCCCCATCCTATTTCAGCACAATGACAATTCCGTCTTTTACAAGGCATCGGCATAATACTACTAATTATCACTGTCCTCTATGTAGAAATACATTATACATTATATAAAATGGTTACATTTCCATCTGTCAGGTCTGTCTGCTGGACAATTTTTCCAGTATCTTTATGAAAACAGAGCCTCCATATTTTTTAATCAGCTTGCTGTTTTTCTCATGAAGAACAAGGCCTATACTATGGTCATTTACTTTCCTAGAAACTTGAAAGATTGAAATTATTTTACTACTTGCAGTAAAAGTAGAAAAACTAGGCAAGAATTTCTGGATCAAAACCCTTGGATAAAGAGGAGGGCATAAATCCTACCATGCTTTAAGGACTAACAGTAATTATAATTAGTTAAGAGTGTACAGCGTGGGCACAAATGCAAGTGGGTAAGTGCATGTGGTAGCAAAATTCCATGAAATTCTGCTATTATTTTAACTTGTCAATGAAGAAGGAAGCAAGTTAAGAGTCTTAAAATGACAGTAAGTAAATATTAAAGCTTAAAAAGAGAAAGGAAGATACAGAATCAGGAATCTGAAACTACTCTTGCTATACTTCAGTTACAAATGAACTCACTGACGTGAGGAAACAGCAAAGGAGGCAAGTTTAATAACAGACTTGATTTCAATGATTGGTCGTGTTGAGTTACGGGTAGTTTGGGGTAGGTCTCAGTAGGAGTGAAGCAATGTTGGAGTCAAGTTATTAGAGGCTATAATCTAGAAAGAGATGCCATATGAAAACAACATTATGGAAGAATATACTATTGTGTATGCACTTGGAGTGTGGGCTTGGGAATGGCTGTGTTAAGACTGAAGTTAGAATACAGGGCATTCTGCTAATGACTTGAAAGAATGAAGGAAGGGATGCTTGGGTATCAAACCTTTCGCTCCTTGCTCTCCTTGGAGTCCTTTATCACCAGGAGATCCTGGGGGGCCTGGAGGGCCTGCTTTACATATCTCATCACCTGAGGTTAAAGATAAGTTAGCAAGCTAATTGTTGTCAAATGTTGAGAAGACTAGGCAAAAAAAAGTACATAAAAAACAACAGAAAGGCTAGAAAAACATATTTTCAATTACTTCTCTGTAAAAATACAACTCAATAAACAATATAGGGACATATTGTTGATACTGCTTAAAGACCAGTATATAACCAAAACCCCAAACTAAAAATAGCAGTACAATTTCTTAGATAATCAGAAATAGAAATAATGATGTCAAAAAAAGAATTAGGACACACAATTAAAATTAATGTTACAGAAGAAAAAACTTTTAAGTCATCAAATTTTAAAATATGTAAAAAAAATAATGATGTCAAGCTTCAGTCAGATTCACTTACAAATGAAATAAAACAAAAGACCAGCCAAACTGGTCAGAATGAAAACACAACTTACTGGATGGCGAATGAGGGCCGGGAGGACCAGGAGGTCCTGGAAGGCCAGGAGCCCCAGGCTGTCCATCAAGTCCAGGAGATCCAGGAATACAAATTCCAGGGGGACCTTCATCACCTTTTTGGCCTCTTTCTCCAGGATATCCAGGGGGACCAGGAGGACCCATGACGGCTGTCCCTAAATAAGAAAATGTACCCATTAAAAGTGACCAAGATGATCTTATTTTGTAGACAATAATTTTGATTCTCTAGGAGACAGTTGGAATGATAAAATCTGCCTTTAATATAACAGTTGGACTTTCTTTTTCCTTTTTAAAAATTGTAGTCTTAGTATACAAAATATTGGCTTGCATTATAGCATTTTCATATATATGCTCATATCCATCTCCACACTACCTTATTCATCTCCCTTAACCCACTCTCACCTATCCTCTTTCTCCACCCAAACAGTCTCCTTTCTGCTTCCATGGCACATAATATAAAGCTAAATTAAATTCTGCATGGAAGAGACAATGCACCCTATTTTGTTTTTATTCCCTATGCTTTAAACCCCTTCTGTACCACACTTAGTGTCTGTTCAGTTGGTTTGTGTAGTAAGTTTCTCTAAGAGAATTGGCATTTGCAAGAATGAAATGCTTTAAATCATGGAATAGTTTGGGTATAAGATATGATGATTACTTAAAGTAATGGCCAGGCATAGTGGCCTATGTCTTTCATCCCAGCAGTCAGGTGGCAGAGGAGGTGGATCTCTGTGAGTTTGAAGCCAGCCTGGTCTACAGAGTGAGTTCCATGACAGCCAGGGCTACATAGTGGGACTCTGTCTTGAAAAATAGCAAACAAGCAAAGGTAATTTTATGACTTTTGAAAATTACTAATAAATTAATACCCTCTCTTTGACACTATGATGTTCTACCCCCTGAAATGCCAGAAAATTATTAGTAATGAGGGAGGGAGGGGACTATTAAGCATGGAAATGTTTCAATTGGAATGGGAAGTGGGGGTAATGTCAGGGTAGAGGGGAAGTTTAACAAAAACTAAGGCTGCATAAAAAGAACATATAGAGGTGTGCCATGAAAGGCTACCATTCTGGTACGACATGGCCATTGCAAATCATGAACACACAGCAGCTACAGATACTTTTATGAGATGGGTCCTTTAGTGTTATATCATGGAAAACAGAAGGGGTAAAATTAAATGGTAACAATATCATATATGATTTACAGAGAGATATGGTCAGTTTTATTTATTGATTGATTGATTGATTGATTGATTGGATTTTTGAGACAGGGTTTCTCTCTAGTTGGAACTAGCTCTTGTAGACCAGGCTGGCCTCGAACTCACGGAGATCCACCTGCCTCTGCCTCCCAAGTGCTGGGATTAAAGACGTGTGCCACCACCGCCCGGCTCTTTAATTTAGCATTATTATAGTTTTTCTGTTAATAAATGAGTTTGAACTATTTTTATTTATAGGTTATCCCCTTGGTGGTTTGTTATCACTGTTACTAGATTTCCTGTTTATACTTTGAAATAATTCAAAAAATTGTCTTTTTTGCCAGTTTGGGTAGAACTCATCCATAAAACTATAAAAACACCTGTAAATCAACACTTATTCATGGAGAGTGTCAATATTTCAATGTCTTCTATGGAAGTGGTTCTCAACCTTCCTAATGCTGAGACCCTTTAATACTGTTCCTCATGTTGTGGTGACTCCTAATCATAAAATTATTTTTGTTGCGACTTCATAACTATAAATTTGCTACTGTTATGAGCCATGATGTAAATATCTGATATGCAAGATATCTGACATGTGACCCCTGTGAAAGGATCATTGGACTCCCAAAAAGTCATGACCCACAGGTTGAGAACTTCTGTTCTATGGCAATTGACTTAGACTTCATACTCTCTCATAACAACTTTCTTTAATAATTTTATTTTGTTACTTAAGAAGTTTATATTTCATCTAGAAAGTCAAATTTATTAGTAGAGATTCATAGTTTTCTAATTACTAAAAAGAAATACTTATGATAAAATTCTTTTTCCTTCTAATTTTATTTGTATCATTTCTGAGTTTTATCTTGACTATATTTATTAATCTATCCTTGGTTCAAACTCTTTTCAATATATTTTAGTTTCCATATTCACCCATATCTGTTTTAGTTTTCATTTTACAATTTTTTTCATCCTGGTAAATTTACCCATTCTATGTTTGTGCTTGTTTCATCCTGTGTGAGCATGTGAGTTAAATTTATCCTTTCTTTTCACTTCAAGGAATATAATGCCATGCTACATTCCCATTTCTCACTTATTTTATTTGTAGTCTTATAACAGAATGGGGGTATTGTTTGGGCAGCAGTCAATGAGTTTTCACATGAAGCACATTTTATTGTGGCATAGCAGTTAGTGGTTTAGCATTGCCATATATGTCTGCCTATCTCTGGAGTTATTTTTTAACAATGTCAACAAGCAAATACTAATATACGGATATTTGATGTTTCCCCAGTCTATTTTACTGTTGTTTCAGATAATCACAAGCATACATACTGTAGATTGTTTTCACGTCAAATAGCATATACTCTTATAGTCTATGCAAATTTGCACAGAATATGTATTCTTTGCTTTCTAGAACATTCTTTTCTCTCACTCATAGATGGAGCTTGATTATGTTGATCCAAGTAATTATACCCTTATTTTTAATATGTTCAATGTACTAAGGATCTGTCAATTTACGTCCTCTAATTTATAAATTTTATAGCATAATTTAAGCCTATTCATTAGATTGTAAAGTTTCGTGACTTTAATTATTGTATCATTATTTATTAAATACAATACCTGTGTTGTTAATGCATATTTTTCAATGAATTTTCTTTGATTTGACATTAGAATTAAGACAGCTTTCTTTTTCTATTAATCAATCATTTAATTAATATGTTTTTTTCACTTTACTTGCAAGTTTTCTCCTTCTGTTTCAGATATACATATTCTGCATACTATACAAGTATTTTATCTCAATTTTATTTTAGTATCATCTATTTTGGGTTTGATCTTTCAACATTTGCTAGAGTTAATGATTTACTTTTCAATATATTCTGTGTCATCTTATATTTTATTTTCCTTTTATCTTTTAAAGTTTTTATTTAATTAACATTTTTTCATTTATTTTACACACTGACTCCCTCCTCTCCTCCGGCCTCCCCCCCCATTTACCCCCTTCCCCATCTACTCTTTGTTCCTCTTCATTCAGAAAGAGACAGGCCTCCCATGGGTGTGAACATAGCATGGCTCATTAAGTTGAGGCAGGACCAAGCTCCTCCCCCTAAATCAAGGCTAGGTGAGATAATCCAGCATGGGGAACAGGTCCCAAAAATCCAGCTAAGTGCCAGGGACAGGTACTGATCTCACTGCCAAGAGCCTTAAAAACAGACCAAGCTATACAACTGTCACTCACGTGCAGAGGGCCTAGGTTGGTCCCATGCAGGCTCCCTAACTGTTGGTCCAGAGTCCATAAGCTCCTATGAGCTCAGGTCAGCTGTTTCTGTGGGTTCTCAGTCATGGCCTTGACCCCCCCCCCAGGCTCATACAATCCCTCCTCCCTTTCTTCTGCCTAGTGCTTGGCTGTGGATCTCTGCATCTGCTTCCATCATCAGTTACTGGATAAAGGTTCTCTGATGACAATTAGGGTAGTCACCAATCTGATTACAGTAGATGGCCAGTTGAGACACCTTCTCCACTATTGCTAGGAATCCTAGCTGGGGTTATCCTTATGTATTCCTGGTACCAGGTTACTACCTAATCCCGGAATCCACTCCCCATCAAGATGTCTCCTTACTTTCCCCCTCCATTGGGCTCCCT